>WAAG01094825.1:0-22270 GCA_013390105.1 Tichodroma muraria
AGCTGTCTCTTGGTTTGTTCAGTATGTTGCTCACATTTGACTTTTTTTTTTCCTCACTAGAAGGCTTAGAACAGAATATGTGAAGTTTGGGATTTTGCTTGGTTTTGATTCATACAGTTTTTAATTAAATATTTTGCTTCTTTGATGTTGCTTTTGTCACAATGTATTTTCTGAATTAGGTAAATTGCTGAAACTTCTCTCATGTTTGAAGAAACTGGTAATTGTTATCCAATGAGGAAAATGAGAACAGTTCATGATGTTCAATACCTCCCTGTCACTGTTGTTTGTTCCAGAATAACAAGCTTCTGGAACTTGAACTAAGAGATTTTGTCATGAAACAAAAATGACTACTTTGACTTACTGGAAATAATTCCCGATCAAGTTAAGGATATATGCAGAATAAAAGGTGAGAGAATGCTCTCTTCATCAGCTTTCTCCTTCATTACTCTCTAAGATGTGGCCCTAACATCCACATTAGATTTGTGGTCTGTCTAACTTACTTTTCACTAAATTCTGATGGCTTGAGTGGTGGGTGGGTGGAAGGTGGATCACTTTGTTCAAGGCAGATTTGTCACATTTTCCATGGGAATTGCTTGGAAGAAAAACCATTCATTTTACACCGTTTTGTGTCACTTCTCCTTTGAAGCTCATTCTTCTCTCTTCATAGCCACAAAAGAAAGGAAGCACCTGCTTGTACCGTCTCCTCAGACACCTACAAGGAAAGCAAATCCTGCTTTAGTCATCAATGCCACTTTAGTCACTCTTTTGTAGTTGCACAGGAATGTGTAGTGGAGCCTTCCACTTAAATGGCTTTTTTACTTCTACTTTTCCTTTGGGACCAAAGAACCACAGAAAGTAGTGGGAACACAGATTGGAAGTCAGAGGTATTCCAGACCTACTAACAAAAAGCAGTATAATGAAAACTGAAGACCTTGAATGATAATAAAATAACTGAGTTGGTAAAACCTCAACTGATGGAGCTCTCATGTGGAACATATTGTGTCTACAATGTTACAGGTCATTTCCTTTGCCTTTCTCTACAAACATGTTTTTCAAATTGGTTTCAAGTTGGTCCAGCTGCTTCAAGCCCAGTATACTGAAAGCGTATTCATATGACAGATAACCAGCAGCTGTTGTTGGAAAATGGACAAAGCAAAGGGTAGGTGTTGCCTGGGAGGATGAACTTGTGCTTCCAGGCAAAACAGCTTCAATATTTTGCTCCTCTGTGAGATTTCATTGCAAAGGCTGGGCCAGTGACACTAAGAAGCCTCTTTCTTTCCATGTACAGCTTTAGGAAATGTAGCAAAGAAAGAAGAAACAGAGATCCTGGTGGACCCTTTGGTCAAGGCTCTGAATGACAGAGAAAGCCTGTTCTTAATCTCTCTGGAATTGTTCTCTCTGACAGAGAAGATACTGTTACTTGTTAATCCTGGCTCTGATTTATTCCTACCCAAAGAAGTATTTTGTATTGAAGATCTGGCAGTGGTGTATGTGGCAATACACATACCTCTGTTCCAGAGGCAATCTAATTTATTTAACTGTGTCCTATCTCCTATCTCTTTGATTCAGACTTTTTTTTTTTCAACCTTTTTTCCCCTTCAAACACAGTTTAGTTAAAATATAGGAAAGCTATGCTTTAAATTACTAAAAGAAATATAATTTTCCTTTCCTTTGATTCTTGTCTAAAACATTCCATGCTTGTCCTGAGAAGGAGAGAAAAACACCACAATCCATTTAACTGGCAATATAGCATGCATATTTTGTATTTAAATCCATCAAGATATACATACTGCTTTAAGTTTATTGCCATTTTGGTCCTACAATTTCCCCAAAAACATTTCTTGTAGCTGTCAAATACCATACATCTTCCTTAGTAAGGGAGAATAAACATACATGTGCTTTGATCTACTTCATTGCTTCGAAGTTTGAAATGCACTCTGAGCTTTTAAAGGAATTTTGAAAAACAATTATTGAAAAGAGAAATTATAAAAGTAGTAATTTTCTCACTGATGTTATTTTTCTATAATTGAGAGTTGGGCAGTAAGAGCATTGTGTTTCTATTTTTTTTTTCCCCACAGTGTAATCCAGAAAAAATTTTGATTTATAAAATTTTTCTTTTTTAATTCACTCTGCGCTGAGGAACTGCAGTGAGGCAGAAGGCTGACTGCAAGAATTTAATTTTTTGTTATGAAGTAGCCCAGTGCTGACAAAAAAGGAATTTATTTATTTTTTTTAAATAAAAATTGAAGTTCTCTAAATCACAGAAGTGAAACCTTGATAACTTTTACTCTTTTTTTCTTTTTTTTGGTCTTAACTCTTCTGAAGTCTTGTTCCAATATCATTCAGAAGTAAACTCTCTTGGACTGTTATTTTTAACTCTTGTATGGATCCTGAATGGAATAATTTCTCACTTGTTTGCCAGCTAGATCAATTTTTTAAGGCTGGAGGAGAGAAGGGAGTTATATTTTACATGTAGAGTCAAATAATTCATAGATTTTATAATCTAAACCCATATTTCATTGTAAGGTTTGAAGAATTTTTGTACTTTTTTCAGGTCTCTAGTATCAATGTTTCCAAGGGGAAAATGATGAACCTTGTAAAACACATATATTCACAGTACAAATGGTTCATCATAAATATAAGTCACTCATGGCTCTTTCAGTATTTACAAACAGCATAAAGCAGAGGCTCTCCTGCCATCTTTGAACTGCATATCCTGATATCAGTGTTTGAAGGCTGCTTTGTGGGAGAGACTGCAAGTTCTGAAAGAGTCAGAAGTAGTTCAAGAGCATTGATTTTAAATAATTTCCTGTGAAACAACACCTATGTAGGATACCATCCCAAGTGACAAGAAACCAAAAACATTGTGTTGAAATTGTGCTGAAGCTCTACCAAGGCCTTTTCTAATTCTTCCAAGCTTATCACAGGCTGTATTTGTCTGTTATAAATTAAGGTCTGTATCAAGAACTGCAGCCTTAGCACAAGGCCAGCGCTGTTTGTAGTGAGAGGCAGGAGTTTTGCCTGCTGGTTTGAACTGCAGCAAGAACTGAGGAAGCTGATGTCTAAAAACTGAATTCCATCAGCTCATCCTCTGCCTCAGAAGTGTCTCTAAACCCATAGAAAGTTCTGACCAATTAGTTAGTCCATGGCTTTGTCCCAAAGCTGGACAATCTGTGTCATTCCTGATAGGTATCCAAACTATCTGTTCTTGAGATTTTTCAGTGCTAAGGTGCCAAAATTTCTCCTTATCTGTGTTGCAAAAAGAAGTGGTTATATTTGGAAAAAGCTGTTTATGAATGGATTAAACTGGTTGAACTTTGAAATGTGGAACCCAAGTCTCGTTTCTTGTCTAATGAGCCAAGAAGAAAATGGTGAAAGGGTGTGGCTGCAAGTTCAGGCTGCCAGTACAATACCCCATTTGACACTCCTCTAAGGGGTTTTATCACTAGGCCAAACCTGTCTGCAGTGAACATTTCTTCCCCACCTATTTTTTAATGCTTGTCAGGTGGACTGTCTAGGTTTGGAAAAAAATTTTGAATCACCTTAAGTATCCAACTCAAACTTGTCCCCAGGTGAGATTGAGTCTTAAAAAGCAGATAGATGCTAAAATGAGACTGAAATTATTTTGACAATCCTAACCAGTCATTATGAATTCTGATGTGGGATTTGTAGAGGATGCAATGCTAGTATTGAGTAAGTTTGAGTGGAAAACTTTTACCTCCTGATCTCTCCTACCCTCCCCCCCCTTTGGCCCCAGAGACCACTGCTAGAGTAACCTCAAACCTCTCAGTGCTCTTCTTTTGGGCTTGATGAGGGACACCTGGGTGCGGCACAGCATGGGATGGCCAAGCAGGGCCTTGGAGGTAGAGCTGGGCAGGGACGGGCTGGGCTAGAACAGAAACAGACCATCAGCATCACTGGGGCTGGAACACAGCCCAGGCTGGGCTGCAATGGGCTGCTGGGCCAGGGCAGGGTGGGAAGCCCCCAGGTGCTGCTCGTCAGGCTCATTGAGGCACAAAAGTGTCCTCAGAGGCAGGTGGTGGGCCCTGGAGAAGTGTAGCAGCAGAACGTGTGTGCCCTGCTGTGGGCTCTGCCACGAGCCAGGTGGGAAGGGCAGCAACCAGGAACCCTCTCTCGAGTGCCAGAGCACCCCTGTTCAGGCTGGGGTCTCTGTGAGCCCTATGCTGGATGGTGAACAAAGTCTTTGTGCTGTGAGAGACCAACGAAAATGCTTCCCCTTCAGCAGGACCACGGGCACAGCCTCAGCAGCCACGGGGCACCTCACAGCGAGAGGACGGCGCTGTTCTCTGCGGTAAGCTGGTGGTTGAGTGGGCTTTGACATGACAGAATCGCAACGAGCTCCCTGTGTCTGTGGCAGCTGAGAAATGCAGTGAGCAGACACTCTTATTTCATGTTCTGCTGGTCAGTGTCCTGGTGAAAGGCAAACGTGAGCTTGGTGAGCTGCATGGCGGCAGGGAACGTGAGCGCTGCCAGCGGGGAAGTTCTGCGGGGGCTGGGTTTGCCTGTGCATCTGTAAGAATTTGTATAGCAAGGATTGTGATTGTTGGGCTAGGAAAGCAGGAATGTGGCCAAATCCTGATCTCAACTGCACGTGCACAGCTCCCAAGGCAGCAAGGCTTCGTCGTGGCTCAGCACTTGGCCTAATGAGGGCTTGCATGATTGCAAATAATGTGCGTGGCACACTGGAGAGCGAGCAAACAACTGTTCCCTGTGTCGCTGTGCTCTGCTCTGCAGCATCTGTTTTGCTTCATCATTTTCTAAAAGAAAACCACAAATATTTTTCACTAGGGAGTTGATAAATAACAGTGCTTACATTTTAAAAAAAAATGTAGTGGGGGTAAATCTTCTAGTGTATAAAATCCTTATGCTTTGATTTGGGTATTAATTCACAGATTGTCTCTTATTATGTTGTTCCTAGCTCAGTAAATTCTATGGGGTTTTCTCCCTCAGGAAATCACATGGGGCGATGTCTTAGTGTGATTTATTTTTATTTGTATGTCTAAGTTTGCACAGAATTGTCTTTCACAGCAGCACTTTTACAGGAAGATTTGTATTCCTTGGAAAATCTGGCAAACTGGGGAGTATTTAATAATTTGTCAATGAAACTTTAAATGAAATTTGTTGCAGCTTTGTGGATACACATCATGAGTGTGATGTGGTAAACTAAGTAGATATTTTAAAGGGATGTGTTCAAAAGATTGTATTACATTTTTTTCATTCTTAAACAGCTTTCTGAGAGGAAATGTGTTCTAGCAAATGGCAGACTATGTGTGTGAACACAACCAGGGCTAGCCTAAAATCTATTTTTAGTATTTCTCTAATGCTTTGTTGTTGTTCTTGTCTGCATAATATTTAATTTTAAGATTAGACTTAATGAGGAGGTCAACAACAAATCAGGGGAAACACTGTACACATGTGAAATAGAAGAGGGAAGTCTGAGCTCTCTGCTATGGAGGGGCTCCCTCTCTGTCAACTCTGTGCTCTCCCTTGGAAAAGCTGAACAGGAAAACCCCACTTCTTCTAGAAGCTGGTGGCATAAGCACAGGAAAGTGTTTGCCTCTCCTGGAGAGAGGAATTGGTCTGTAATAATTATGTGTTTGATAGATGCATCTGCTTGCTTGGGTGGGATGGGGACTGTTGTATTTTTACCTTCTTTTATGGTTATGAGCTGATGGTGAGCTCTGCAGTGGTGTTTGGAGTGAGCTGTTGTGTGTCTAAATTTTGAGCCTTATTTTTGAGTTATAGGGTTAGAACTGGACCTTTCCAAGTTTATTGAAATAATTTGGTCAAAGACAAGATTCAAATAACATTAGAGAATACCAAGACAGAGAACCTTGTTTGCAAAACAAAAGAAAACAAAGTAGAAAGGGCTATACTTAAATAAAGAGAAGAGTATGCGAAACTGTTGTAACTGAATCAGCTGAAGTGGACAATACCTTAGCCCAGGTATCTTGTGTCGAAACCATAAACCTGAGACCATGGGAGGTGGGGTACCGAAAGGGTGCTAATGGGATCATTGCAAAATAGGCCACGTTTCTAGTTCTAGTTTTCTGTTAGTTCGGGGCCTCTGACATATAAAGTCATGTCTCTGTCCTGGGTTTGAGATTGGGCCCTTGCCCTCATATAAGCCTCTATATTGTTAAGTTAGCCATGCCCCTGTGTCTTTGCATGCTGTCCCTTGGACCATGCAGTCCCTGTGCTTGCTATTTTGCCATCATTAAAGTTCTATTTTTGGGCATTCCATTGTACCTGTCCCTATATATATTTTGCCACACTCGTCCCAGCTGGACTGGACCTGAGACCACAGTACCACACTGTGATAAGAAATGAAGAAGAGAAACAGACCCTGAGGTCTGTGCTTTTCCTAAGTAAGAAAACAATTGTAGCAAATGCACCCCCTACATGCACAACCCCTGTCCCCAAGCCCCCAAACCAAACAGACATGCAAAAATCAAAATACACACACATTCCCCTCCTACCATTTCACCGATAGTTTCTCAGTATTGCTGTTCTGTAGTAAGCAGTTAAGGCAGTCTTGCATATACAATACTTGTACAACAATACAATACAATATACAATAGTACTTATTGCTTATACAACTACTTGTGTAGTTGCTGCAGGGATATTTTCTGATTTTTGAGTAGGTGACCAGAAAATAATGTGATGATGGATCTGAATGTGGTCCCTGCTATGAAGAATTGTAGGAGTTCTCTATTCCATCCAAGCCTTGTAGTAACTTGATAATGAAAAACATTTTACATTTCATGAAAGTGTAGAAGTAATTTTTAGCTACTGAGATAAAGGTGAATCATGATACAAATATTGTTGAAGTGCCTGGATAACTTTGTGTAGATGTGACTTTATTGCAATACTGATTTTTCTTTTTATAACATACATCTTGCTGACAATAATTTTGACTGAATTTATTAAAATTGTTTAACAGTAATTTATCTCCAATAATTCCTTCACTATATTTGATTGTATATTTTCTATTATTGCACAGCATGATCTAAGTACCAGGTACTGAAGTGCATATTACTACCTTAAAAACTCTGATTGGATGACAAGAATGAATTACAATTGTAAATTAGTCCACAAGTTCCTATTCGACAGTGGAAGCTTCAGCAAAATGCTGGCACTGGGTGATTAGCTGATGTTAACCTATGTATTCAGTTTTGGATAGTGTAAAGTAGATTTGATGTTTCATTTCCTAAAAGATAAGCAGCATCTGAACTGTCAGAGAATAACAGTAGTTTTTAAGGGTTAATTACAGATCTTTGTCATGGGGTTGTAATTGTTCCATGAATTCGGCTTCAATCAGGGAAAAGTACTCTTAAGTGCCAATAAAAGTTTGTATGCTGCTGGGGTTTCCTCCTGCCTTCCTCCTCTCAATTTATGACTTTGTTCCACTGTCTCTGTTATGAAGTGACACTCTACATGGTTTTAATGCAAATTACTTCAAACTCTCTTTTAGTGAGGTGGAATCACATCAGGTTAGTATCCTGATTAGGATATGCTACCAGGAAGTGCTGGGTACTGCACAAACCAAAGAAGATGGCTAGGAAGCTGCTTCCCAGCATAAAGAAATTGAGTGTTTAATTTTTTAGTGTTTTCTAGATTGGCTTGGCTGTGTTTAAAGCAACCTTTACAAGAAGATGGATCAAATGCTTGGCTCCATCATTTTGCCTTGATCTGTTCTGTATTCATCCTCTCAGATGGCACAGTGCATATTATATTTTCATATCTGTCTTTGAGGAGATAAAATTATTTTTCAGATGCTTTTTTTTTTCTTCTGTTCACTTTCTAAAGTGAACAGTAGCATGTGATATGTTTTAGAATCTAATGTTGTCTCTTCATTGAAGCCAGTAACTAAATTCCAGCTGATGTCAGTGTGAACAGGATTCAGTGTGTTTTTTGTGCTTATTCAACAAATTCTTTTCCACACCAGTGCCACTCTGCATATTTTTAAACTCTTCAGTATTGTGCCCTGTAGTGCTGATTGCCCTATATAGGTGATTGCATAGTTTTCTCCTTTTTTTCCATAATCTTAAAAGTGCAATGTCTCATTTACCAGAGTAATAATTATCACCTTGCACATAGAACAATGCCATTTTAGATGGGAACAAAACAGATTTTGGCACTGCCCAATAGAAGCCTTACAAGGGGTGTTTAGACTGCACACAGGAACAGCTGTGACAGGTTTATTGCTAATGTTTACAGACTTGCTTTGACTTCTCTACATCAATGTCAATGCTTGCTATTACAAGGTGCAATTTGAAGGTTGAAATGTAGAATATCAGGGGGTTTAAAGTATACTTAAATGCATGCTTGCAACTTCAATTCCTATAATTCCTGAAGATTTATATCTTTACAAGAGCCTGAAATAATACTGAGCCTTCAGACCACTTCTGCCTTTTAGAGAAGCTCTTAGTTTAAAATCATACCATTTTCAATGTAATGAAATTAACAGTGGGTAATGCAGCTCTAGGAACCACAGCTGCATTGACCTGTCTTCCAATATTTATTATTCAGTGTATATTTTAATTTTTAATCTCTGCTTAAAGAATATCTTATGTCCTGTTACTCAGAGGCCCTCTGAAGGAGAAAGAAATACTGGAATGACTGCCAGCAAAATCCTGTCAAATGCGCAGTCAGCAGTTTACCTCTAAAATACTGTCTAAACTGTGATTCAAAGCTCGGGCAAAAGAATGTTTATTTATTTTCAAATTTGTCAGAGACCTCCTGAGAGTTGCTCCATGCTTTTGGACAAACATTTCAACAAACATTTCCCAAATTAAAAACATATAGGGAAAGTCTTAGATTCCTTTGTTTTCTGTGAAAACACATATTTAAAAACAATGTGGGATTAACACAGTGTGTGTTGGAGCAAATTGTTAGTATTGCCCATGTGTTTTTCTCCGCTGTTACAGTGAACTTAACCCCCAGAGAGTATTTCATGCATAGCTGTTAGGAGAAAAACATAGAGTGGAAAGCCCAAAATTTAAGTGTAGACATGATGAATTAAATGCAAGGCTTTGCCAAATGAAAGCAAGCCCTAGTGTTAGTTCTAGCCCATACTTGCAGTGCAGCAGTGGAGTGTGTATGGTATGTGCTGGCTGGCAGGCAGTTATCAGTAAGTGACCTATTGCAGGTATTGCAGAGTAGGTGGAATTCAGGGGTACCTCTACCCACGATAATTTTTGTTCAGGATGTTATTGCCTCCATGGCTGTGTGTGGCCAGGGGAGTAAACTTTATTTTGCAGTAAGTGAGACTGGATTCCACTGGTGTGCTCCATGCACACCGACCTTCTGTGCAAGTTTGAATGCCAGGGTGACGATCTCCTTGTAGCTGGAAGTTCTGGAGCTTTGCAGTGTCGATCAGCTTCTCCTGTGACATAAGCAGATCATCAATCAAATGATATGTCAGGAGAGATAAAGGCATGTTCTGTTATGGAATAACCTTGTCAAAATAATTGAACTAACTTGGCAGAAAATTTAGCCTTTAAACAGCTCCAAGATAAGCAGTGTAGTGTAAGGAAAATTTAATCTTGCACGAAAAGTTTGCAGTTGATTTTAGGCTGGAACTGAGACAAAAATTGGAATATGCCTTTAGCTTTCTTTTTTTTAATGTAGTGTGTACTTTTCTAGTGTCTTGACAGTATTGTGATTTAGTTCCACATTTAAATGAAATGCATATTTCTAGGTCACAGTACTGAATGTTGACATTTTGGTACTGATATGTCAAGCTCTTAAAACATCTGATGTGCACATTAGTGGTGAAACCCTCATGAAAGGAATTGTAGGAGCACACATCTTGGTAGAATGTTATCTAAGCTTAAGCAGTCAGTACAGTGTATTTTTTCCAATAAACGTTTTAAGTCTTCTTTAATTAACAGGATGTTGAATCACAAACATTGCTGATAAAAAAAAAATTATGAGCAATTTTAGGATTTCCGGGGTAGAAGCTGCACAGATAATGTACATTTTCTAGAATCAAGTGTTTATGTCAGACTCTGTACATGGTTCTTCTCCATATTGCTAAGTTACACATAAAAACAGTTACTTGTAGAGTTAATGAGAAACAAAACGTGAGAGAAATATTCCAAATATATGGTGTGAAGAATAAGTTAAACTGAACATTATTTAAAGTTATTTTGTATTGTTTTAATATTTTCAGTATTTCAAAATACAACCAGTCTGGTGTAGACAGCTCTGTGAAAACGGTTACTGGTTTTGCAGTTGTGTTAGACAGAAAGCTGTTAAAAATGTGGTATTTTTTTTAATCAGAACTGTGTATATCTTCTGTGTACTCTCATGTAAAAATTAAGATGACAGTATAGAGAGACATCATAGATAAGCAGAGACAGTAAAGAATACCAGAAATACCATTCTTCAGAATTTAACATGTAAAAATGGCACTGTATAGTACAGTCTAGTGTACAGAGTATGCCTTTCTACTGCTTCTTTCCATATCTGGAATAATCACATCACAAAAATCAGGTTCAATGTTAACAATGCTCTGGCAGGTGACTTTACGTCTCAGGTGCACTTATTTATATCCTGCCTTTGAAGGGCATCCTGTGAATCATACACATGGCCTGACTTTATAGGTGCTGTTGTACAGAAAGAGGGCTTTGTCTTTGGAATCTTGCTTCTCATTCTTGAAGATCTTTTTATGGTGCAAAACATAGTCCTTATGAAAGTTTAAAAATTACTTAAGTGAATATAAACTTGTTACAACAAAGTTATTTTAGATCCTTTAGTGTTTCATAGGTGATTTAAAAATTAAATGTGCATAGCACTACTGTAATACATGTTTTCAAAAAATTAATTTATTTCTGTTTTGTTTTCTGGTTTAGTCCTTCTGGGTTTTTTTTTGGTGTAGTTTTGTACCATGTGATAAACTAAGCATGAGGAGGATTCAGGCTAAGCTAAGCAGGAGGAGGATTCAGGCTAGGTATGCAAAGCTCATCTAAGCCCATAGGCAGTATGCTGTTTCACTTTCCTGGGCCTGTCATTATCTGATAGACTTCAAGTGCATAATTCAACTTTTTCTCTGGAAGAAAAGTCAATAATAGCAAAGTGGCTGCTAGTATCTTACACATATCTGTTAACTTCAACTTTTCTTTTTATTTATTAAAAAAATTTCAAAAATTTTATTTAATGGCAAGGCTAATTATCTTTACAAGTTTGTATTTGTTCAGCAACTATCTTTGCTTTCCACCTATTCTAACAATTCTTCACCTCTGATCACCTCATGGTAATGCTCCAAGATATGTCTCTGTCTGTCCTCCTGCCCCAGGGCCTTTGCTTAATTGTAGTCTAACAACACTACCAGTACATAAAGCTGCCAATACACAAAGCTGAGGAATAACTAATATACATGGAAAATAAGTTATGCAGTAGATAAGCTATAAAAATTTCACAGTCCCAACATTTAACTGTTTTTCACTTTTTTCCAGTATGTGACAGTGTAAGACACAGTATGAAGTGGGGTTTACTAGGGACATGCAAGACTAAATTCTATTTTATTTTCATACAAATTGGAAATGGCAAAATCTAACCTACCATTCTTTTCACTGTCAACCCCTCCTCCCCTCCCCAGTCCCTTCTTATTATGCTGGAACATGATGTTGTTTCCCCTGCAGCCACAGTACAATGTCGCACTGCTTATATTCTAAGTGGGTATATTTACATCAAATACTCAGCTACAGGTAGCCTGAGTCTGGCAGTTCAAGGCCATTTTTCATTATGTAATGTGATCCTGTATTTAACACAGTATTCTAAATAAATCTGTCCCTAAAATTAAATTTAGTTTTTGAAAGGTTGAACCTAAATTGGCTTCAAACTCCAACCTGTATGTAGGAAAATTAGCAATTTGCTGTCTCCACTCCAAGTAAACTTTATTAGCTTAGTCTGTTCTGGGATACAGAAATGAATTACTAAACTGCTGTTCTACACGTGATTTTGGAGCTGGGTGGGTATCCTCTCCAATATGGATTGCAGAAACAACTTGTTTGTCTCTAAGATTTAAGGGGGAGTTGGGTTAGGATAGGGGTTAAAAGTAATGAGAAATAGTGGTACAAAGTGTTACAGCATTACACAGAAATACTTTAAGGATGATATTGCCTAAGATATATATATATATCTGTAGTTATACAGAAAACACTATAGTACAACAACACATATAGAAACAGATCTCTTTGCTTTGTGTGCTTAACACAGAAGTAGAGATGACTTTCACAAAGGCATTTATTGATGACTTGTATGCTTTTAGCAATATTTCAGACAATAAAAGTTGTTATATAATCGAGGCAAACTTCTGTGATATAAAACTATCGCTAATGGAATAAAAAACATTTAATGTCCACAAGTCACAAATTACAATGGCACAAAAGTATTGAAAAGAAAATAATACCTAGTTCTTGTTACCTAACTTGCCAACTACAAGGCTGGAGCCCATGGCACTAGTCTACTAAAAAGAACACACAATGCTGTTCTCAGACAAGATCTGATGTGTCCCTATCCCTCGAGTGTCCTGTGACATCTGCAGAGCTTGCTGGTGACAATGAGCTTGGTGGCTGGGCTGTAACATTGAGGATTTGTTAGTTCAGCCTTGGCTGGGACGTCGCTGTTGAGGTGCACCCAGTGATTGATGGAACAGCCCTCACTTTGCTTGAGCTGGTGGGATGAGGGTCTGGCCAAGCCTATAAAGTAATGCAGAAGAGCAGGGCTGGAGCCCTGACCTTGTGAGCGGTGCAGGAATGGTTTGACATGTTCCAAACTGAGCAGGATGTTATTAAGAAACTTAGAGGCTCTCAAAACTTTCTGGAAGATTTTACTAAGCTGAAAGATTTGCTCTTTTTTTGTGTGTGTGTGTTGTGTGTTTTTCACCCCAGTCTGTTGCAAAACTAAAAATAAATATTTATATTTAACACTTAATATTTCCAAATTCAGTAAGTCCCTGTTTTAGGCCTTCAACCACCCTCTCCCAAGGATTTGTTTTTCCTTTCAGTGGCAAGTATTTCCCTGGGAATACCTGCACTTTGGTATACTTAAAAAGGAGGTTAGGTATATCAAAATAAGCCTTTGCTGAAGCTATTCAAGCAAAACTAAACCAAACCTAGAAAACTTACTGTATTCTCTGCTGCTGTCAGTTTCAAGTAGACAATGGAAACTGTCACCTAAATAGTAATGCTGGTAAAGTAAAGGACTTTTGGTCTTGTGCTTACTCTGCAACCTCTTGATTACAATTTAAACACAAAGAAATTGTTAGGCCAAGAAGCCAGATAAATCCCCACTGTATCTGTAATGGTTTTGTTGGAATTTGGGCTAACCAGTGTAGATCATACAGCGTGATTTAGGATGGGCATACAGTGGGCAAGCATGTAGGGAGTAGAGCACAAAACATGAGTCATATAAAGTACTATTGCACAATAAATAGAAATAAATATTATGCATGTACATGTCCAATATGTAATTTAGTAATTATTCAGCAGAAAAAAAAGGTGTTCATTCCAATAAATAAAACTGCGGTGGAACAGGGGTTGTAATGCCATTACAACAGGGGTTGTAATGTAATGTAAATTAATGTATTTAGGGTTATATGCTGTTCCCATTAGTACTGACTTGGGTTCTTCACAACAGGAGAGTACAAGGACAGACTAAGAGTTTGTAGTGTTTTACTTTGGTCATCACAGGAATGAAAAACACTGTGGATACTCCTTTGAAAAATAACTGCATGCTATTGCATATTAATTAACTTTGTGTTCTTGAAGGTAGTGGGATTTTGTTCTTAAAAGTCTACAGCTAGTCTTATTTTGATATTAAGAGGGCTCAACCCAAAGTTCCCCAAAGAGGGCAAAGTCATACAGAGACAAATCTTACTCCCTCCTTTGTTGGCACTGGGTAGGTCCTTGCACCAAAGAATATTCTGGTGATGTCCTACCTGCCCCTCAGTAGGCATGACACTGCCAAGGGTCCCCAGCAAAGGCCAGACTGTCCCCTCTGCCTCACCTGTGCTCTGCCTGCCCCGTGCACAGTAGGTGGGCAGGGAGTGTAAGGCTCAGCAATAACGTGATTCTCAGCACCTGGCTGCTGCTATGTGATGGAAGTGGTGTGGGTGGCGGTCCTGTGGGCTCTTCCCTTAGCTGTCAGTCTGGGTGTTGTGAAACTGCAGCATCTGACTGTACACAGTAACTCTGTGCTCCAAAAAGTTTACTTTCTGCTGCTACCTGGTTAGAGTTGCTGGAGAGTTTTATCTCTAGATTTTTTTTCAGTATTTGCTGATTTGCTGTTTTGTTTTTTGGTTTTTTTTCTGTATAAGGAGCTAGCATATTTGGCAGCTGATGATTGTTTTCTTACTCCTTAGGAGAACGAAAATTTCCCTGCATTATTTAGGAAAGCTTTCCCCTCCACTTTCTTTGCCTATCGATTCAAGGTCAGTGCTGCTCTCAGAACACACCAGCTGCAATCCCTTCCTACCTTTCCCCTAGTAACACAGCTGAATGTGCATGCTCCTGCTTTTTCACACGGCACAGGCAGGTACTGGTGGCACCAGTCATTAGGATACACAGCCTCTTAAAACTGCAGGATCTGGCATGAAATGGTCAAGATCAGTAACCAATGGCTTTGATTTTTGTCTTCTCTTTGAGACGGCTCTTGTAGTAATGCAATCAATGCTGTGAAAATTGAGCTCCCTATTGTGATCATTGTGGACACTGGTTTGCAGTGACCGAAGGGATGAGCAAGTGATGAGGAAATGCTTGCTTAGACCCTCTCAGGGAAGTTACTGGCCTCCCTAGATGGACACAATTAAAATTGTGTTTTATTTATACAAGAGTTTAGCCACATATGAGGATCTTCAGATCCTTCAGGTGGCAGGGAAGTGTTGCTGTTTCTTCCTATAACAACTTTTGAGATGTAAAGCAAATTTGTGTCTGCATCCAGCAGGTGGCAAGCACAGCACGCAGAATTATAGCTGGGCAGAGACGCTTCTGCCAGGGGAAGCTCCCGATGCTGTCCAGCATGTGCATGTGTGTCCATGAACAAAATATACAGGTAAATGGCAATCTCTGCCAGTCCTTTGTCAGCTTAGAGAGTGCTGGGACACTGGTCCTGTTGTGGGTGCCATTGATAATGCATGGGGTTATTGCCATATTCAAATTAGGCAAATGGCTGTCTCACATGTAAGGATATAAGCTAAACAGAAAGTATTCAGTACAACAATTTAAATATGTCTTTAAATGACATAGTTAAATGACGTTCATTTAAGGCTTCAAATGTTGACATACTAGCTTGTAATTAAATTAACTTAAACTTTTAACAAAGGAGCTTCTTTTTTTTAACATACAGCTTTAGAAGTTGTGACTTGTCACAGTGCCTTGCAATGTATATGAGTAGACACATTATTCCCATTTTTGCAGCTGGAAGAACAAAGGCAAAACTGAAAAAAACTTTCCTTAGTATAAGTGAATGAAAGAGTAGGAAGATTTCTAGACCTGGTTGTAGTCCCATTTTTCCCTTAAAAAGTATTAAACTACAGAAATAACTGTTTTGTTGGGTTTTGATTTTGATCATCAGATAATATGGATATTCACATATCCATATGGTAGACACTCACTACTTGAGACAAAGCCACATTAGACATACGATTTTGAAAATTATAAATACTGCAAATTCTCAAGGGGCATGTAATTTTCTACATGATATATGTAAAGTTTTGGATTTTTTTCTTAAGTTTTGTAATGTCAAAAAGTACTTATGAACTCATTTACCTTTGAGGACAATAAATGGATGTGAATCAAGCATAAATCTGAAGCTCATTATTTGAGGTAAAAAGGACACATATGAGGACATCATTGGTGGAAACTTCCTGCAGTGCTTATCACCTTTCCTCTTGATTTGTATTGAGAGTTTGAGCCAGACTTTAGTTCTGATTTATGCTAGTATAAATCTGAATTTGTTCCATATAAATAAAATGTTCTACAGGGTGCAAATACCCTGGGCATAATTTTATATAAATGGAGAGAAATTCTGTAAAAACCAAGAGTAAAGCTTGATCTTGGATGTTTTGTGATGGGACTAAAAGTATTATTAGTTAAACTGATACATAAGCATTGTCACATTTTTGCTTATCAGTATATGAGTTTACTAAATGTTCAGGAATTTGAAAAAGTAAGTGGATTTGATTAGTTGGTAACTTCTCTCACTGAGTTCGCCCTGGTTATAACAGAAAAATAGTTTGAAGTTTTCTGATCACCTCTTTCCCAGAACTCATGTTTTCAAATACAGAATTATACTTTTAGTCATACAGAGTATGGAGTCAACTCCCTCTGTATGTGAAGTTCTTCAAAGTCAGGGTGGCTTATCACGGGGCAAGGCTGAGTGAACCCCATTTCTGTGTGCACATATATAGTTGTTTTTTTTTAACTACTACAAAAATACCCACTGGGATATAAATGTACATTTCTGAAGCAATGTTTGAAATGTATGAGTAGGAATATAAATCTAAAAATATATTTATTCTATATTTAATAAATAAATCTGCATTTTATTGCATATATTATGAAAAAATTGCTATTAAAAAATAGTAGCATAAATCAGAATAAGACCAATTTCAAGGACCTTAAATATCTGTTTGACTTTAAAATTGGACCTCTATATATAGCATATATTTGAAAATATATTATAAATATCATTATAGGACATTTATGTAATTAAAAAACCCAACAAAACAAGAAACAAAGCTCCACTCATTCAACAGAATAGCTCACATATATGCAAGTCAGGTTCTTTGTATTTCATGTTATTTATACAAGCTTTTCCTTTTGAAACACTTGTGATCTTAAGTTAGGAGTTTTCCCTCCCCTTCTTTCGTAGCTCAAGCAAATGGTGGGATGCTGGCAGGACCTCTGACACACCTGTCCAACTCTAACGCTGCTTTCAGTAAAGAAAAACAAAATGAAAACGAAGCAGTCCTCTTTACAGTATAAGATGAAGGGCCACTGCTGACTCTTTACAGTATGATTTCTCTGAGGTGATCCAGTGTTGCTGTAATGAGCTGTGATGTTCAGGACCGCAGATGAATCTTGTTCTTGCTGCTTCACACACAAGGTTGTTCAAAAGAGGAACTTTGCGCAACGCTCAATTGGTGTCGAAAGGCCCGGCAGTCTTTTTAGCATGCAAGCGGATATTTTCTGGTGGCCGATAGGAGAGGGAGCTCATTTTGGTTGTTAGGCTTGGATGTGTGCTGACATTTGGTGGGATGTATTTTATTAGCTGAAGGAAGTATTTTTTAAAGTTTTTTCCAAAAAAAACATAAAAAAAGGGATTCAGACAGTTGTTAAAGTAAGCGATACAAATGGTGAAGGGCATAGCTGTATCCACAATATCTGTGATTTTGCAATCTGTTATTACATGTAATTGAATCAACACATCCAGAAAAGTGAACACTTGATGAGGAATCCAGGAAAAGAAAAAGAAAAATACAATTGCCACAATCATCTTAAAAATATCATCATTTCTAGTCTTATTTTTTTGAATTTGATATGCCTTCTTCAGAGTCTTCCAAATTAGGGTGTAGCTTGTCAATATGATCAGGAAAGGAATTAAAAAGCCCAGCAAATTTTTGGATAAACCTAACCCCACCCGGAGCGTCGTGTTATTGCTTTCATAGCGAAACCCACAGACCGTCATGTTCAAATTCTCGGCAAAGAATATGTTGCGGTGAATGATAACGGGCAGGCTGGCCACGCCGGCGAGAAGCCAGATGGCGATGCAGGTCGCTCGGGCCACAAACACGGTCCGGCGGATCCGCGACTGCACCGGGTGCACGATGGCCAGGTAGCGGTCGATGCTCAGGCAGGTGAGCAGGAACACGCTGGCGTACAGGTTGAAGCTTATCCCCGCCGAGGCCAGCTTGCACAAACAGTTGCCAAACGGCCACTGGTACTCCATGGCCGTGTAGGCTGCCCAGAGGGGCAGAGTTATCAAAAAACACAAGTCGGCCAGTGCCAGGTTGAGAAGAAAGATGCTGGCTACTGTTTTCAATTTCATGTAGCAGTAAATCACAATAACGACCAGGCTGTTCCCGAATATGCCTATGATAAAGATGATGCTGTAAACGGTTGGAACCATAATGTAGATGTAGCTGTGCCTTCCTGAAATGGGACAGTCCACGTGGATTCTTTTAACAGTTTCTTCGGTAGAATAATTTGGAATCATCTTGAACTCTTCAGCTGTAACCTAGTTTCAGGGAGTAAATATGAAGCTCACACTTAGGAGGGGAAAAAGGAAGAAAATAGTATTTGTGATAGGGATTTAATTTTTAACAATTCTCAACTAAATGTCAATTTTTGTGTATGTGTCAATTGACAAACCCACTAACCCAATGTGTCAATGTCTTTGAATTTTAAAATAAGCCATCTTCAAGTGTTTTATCAACCAATTCCTGTTTTAATCCAATCTTTGCAGAGTAAAACAGGTAAGAATGTTAGGAGTTGGCTGAACAATTTAGATTCTTTTTAACATAAATGAAATCTAAAAGAACCTCTTTTAATTAAGAAAGTTCCGATTTAAAATAATACTGGTTAGTGAACATATGTCAAAAATAATGAGAGACTGAAAATACAGATAACTATAAATTCAGTTGAGTCTTTAGATTATTTTCTTTCCATAAATAGGTGACATATTTAATGAGGTAATTTATTTAGATATCTCAGAAACTAAACTTAAGTACTCTGAATACTAATTAAGTATGTAAATACAAACTGCAATGAATTAAGAAAATAAGTGACTTTAGATTAGGTACTCATTTGTATCTGAAATTAATCACTAGAAATTTTTTTCTATACATTGAACTTAATTCTTTGAGAAAATTTTTACATCACAGGGAAAGATTAAAACACACAATCTAGTATTCTATTGTACCAGAAATGCCTTAAATATTCAGAGGTTACTTATCTCCTCATCTGGCTTGGAACTATGGTATTTAACTATCAATGAGGGAAAAAGAATCTGTGAAAATCCTGACATGTCCTGATCTGTTGCACATTAATAACTGTACAGAGTTTAAGAACGGTGCAAGGGGGAACATATTTTCAGTTGCTGACAAAATTTATGTATCCAAGAGTTGAAGTTGTATTTCTGGATCATATTAAGTGTCTAGCAAGGGTTTGAAATCTTCCTTAAAGGGCACCTGTTTGGTTTGCCAGAGCCTGTGTGTTCTGCAAGAATAATTTCCTTACTAATGACTGATTACTTTAGAAAACAGGTAACACAGTGTAGGTGACTGATATTCATTACTTTCCAGAGTCTAAAAACAGACAGTCTTCCCTAAAAAATAATGGTTGTTTAAAAAAATATTAAAAATTGATAGCAGTAAACACTACTCTGCAATAATAACTGTTTGCAGGATCCTGACAGCTGTAAACCAAATCCAACTTGTGCTGCTTAAAACAAAGATTAACTGAAATACTTTGGCTTCAAAAATAAAACAACGCAAACCCCAAACAGCAAAGAAACCCTTTACCAATGTAAGACCCACCCTAAGACCCTGGGCAGTACAGATGCATTCAGACAGCATAGATGCCCATCCTAGCAGACACACCAGCTATGTCGTTACGGATGAGGCTGCTCATGATTTGAGTGGTTCAGCACTAATGTTCCTTTTAAGTGCAGAATGCCACTGAGTTTAGTGTTTTACTTGCTCTTGTTGGAAGACAAATCTTTTTACAAATGATAGTGTTTTTAATGGGGAAGTGAGGCACAGATTTGTTTCAGCAAAGCCCACACAGGAAGTCTGAAGGAGCCAGGAACTGAACACAGAATATGGACTGCAGGCAGCATCTTGTAAGCAAGGTCACCCTTTGGCCCTCAGTGTTTTGAAGACTTCTTATTTCTCTCTTAGCTCATGTTGTAGCATGTTTGCATTAATAAACTGATTCATTTCTACAAAACCAGGGTAATGTCAAGATTTAGGTTCTTGATAATTCTATCAAGTTTGGAGGATCTAGTCAAATGCAACTAATAGACACTTTGTCAAAATGGGCCATGCAGCAGTTCCCAGTCTCTTCAATTAATTCTGTGTGTTAGTCTTGTTGCTTTAGTTGGTATAAATGTCTCAAAATGTCATCAGCTGTTTGTGCCATGTTTAAGAAATTAAAAAGTCAAGCAAATAGAGTTAACACAAAGAAAGGTTTGCCATTCTGATCGCATGTGGCACTCTAGTACATCCTGAGCAAAAACCTGGCTTTCAAACTGTGCCAGATCTCAAATACAAGGTGTTTGGCTCTGTGGAAGGTCAGCCTATCCCTGGGACAGAGAAACCACAATAAAAAGATTTCACACTAAATCCTTTCATCTCATCCCTCGGTTGTGAAAGTAACTCTGACAGTAACTTATATGTTCTCCAACATCAAGGTCTGGCAACATTTGCCCTGTCCCAGCTACAGACTGGTGCTGCATGGTCACTTAAAGTCTTTGCTCCTTTATATACCCACTAAAATTACAGGCCAGAACTTTGAAGTAAGACTCTGTAGTGAAGTTTCTGCTCAGGAGATCACCTGTGCAAGTTTGACAGACAAAACTGGATCTTAGGTTAAGGCTGGGCAAGACCTTTCTCAGTGACAAGATTAACAAGACCCTGGTACAATTTGGCTCTGTGTGTAGAGTGACAAATTTAGTGTCTAAGGCAAATGCAGCTGAGGGTGAATATTCCCTTTTGGTGGGATTGATTCTGTGCAATGGTAGACGCCAAGGCAATTTTCCCATGGTCTCCTCAAAAACACCTTCAGTGTACTGTGTTGTGTTGTTTTGCTTCCAATTTCCCTTTTCTACCCACATGGTGACCTGTACTATTTTATATCAGTAGTAACTTTAGCTGATGCTAATTAATAGCATATGCTCTTTCAAGAAAGAGTAATGGTGATTCCATTACATTTTCAGAAATGTGTTAAAATAAACAAAAAATAATTCAGTTGGGAATAATTGTCCGGCAGTCTGAGGTATTGAATTCCTTGAGCATATTCTGGAGTGCTTGGGAAATAGAAAAAGGCAGAACAATACCCATGAAGAATCAGAAATTTTGTCAAGAAATAGTATTATTCCTCAATCTACCTCTGTAAGACTGTGTAATCCTCCTGGAGTTAAAAGGTTTTGTTGTAACACTGAAGTCAGTGGAATTGTGCAAATTATGTGTCTGGTATGCCATCAGTTTTAAATTATAGGAATTAAAGAATTACAATCAATAAATAAATCTATTAATATTTTCAGTAAATAACAAGGAAGCAGAAATACGTAATGTGTTTGTTTTTGGGTAAACACATATGGATTGCCATCTGGGTATCTGAAAACAATCTGAATGCTGCTGTGAGAATGAACCTCATAGGAGCGGTACATGTGAAGCACACTAAGGAAGGCATTGCTAAAACCAAATGAAATTTTTTAATTTCCTGGAAATTCCAAAGTTTCACAGCTAGCCTCGGGTGGATCTGCTTCCTTGAGCACAACTGTGACTTCAGAGCATTAGAAAAAGCTTCAAAATCGGCGAAGGTCATTTTTTTGGAAGGCATGGGCCCACAGCTGTGCTGAGTAGTGAGAGAAGGCCACTGGGGCAATCTGAATTCCTTACAGGCAATGATTTCTTTCCTATACCACCTTATTCTCACTTGCCACAGTTCATCTGCTTGTCCCAGGATTATGGCTGTACACATTCATGCAAAGCAGATACTTCTACACAGGAGGAACTGCAGATTCTTTTAAAACACTACAGAAATAGATGGCTGTACAGCTTTATGCCTCCAGAATTCATCAAAGCAGGTTAAAGCACTGGCCAGTTAAATGCATCTGTTGAAGTTGTGCACATTGATAATTCCATGTAAAGCATCTCAAATGACCTGTGTTAACATGATGATAATTGGATCATTTTAAGGCTGATACACAAGGAGCTTTTTCTAACAGGATTGAATTGTGACTGTGAATGGTGTGGTGGCATCAATCTCAAACAAGGCACTGTCCTGTTTGACCTTTTATCTTTTTTTTAATTACAATGATTAAAATAAGTCACTGATAATGAAATGCTTCAGACTGCTCAACCAACTCCATTCATTGCTTCTGTTGGGTGAACATGCATCCTAATTAAACTGCCCGTGGAAACAAGGAATACTGGTCTCTCACAAGGTAAACAGCACTTTGCCTACTGCAAGATAAGATAGCAGAGGCTGTGGCTTTCTGTGAGAACTTTGTCAGC
>WAAG01094833.1:0-27551 GCA_013390105.1 Tichodroma muraria
AACAGATAGATTTTCTTTTTTAATTAATGCTGATGGTTTTCTACCCCTTTCCCTAACAGAACCCAGATTTGTAAGCAATGCCATAAGATTATTTTCTGATCACATTTGGATAGTTATAAAATTGCAGTAGATGGCTTGGGCAGAAATTTGTTCTTTTAACAGTTAAAGACCGAATGTTTAAGTCATGGAAATGTTTAAAATTTGTACCAGTGTCATAGGAAAGGGAGAAGGAATTCATAACTGTTTTCAGATGTAAACATGATACAAGTTGTTGGGACTCATCACAGCTTCCCCAGCTGCACTTGCAATCATTTTAATATCATGTGTTTACTGAAAAGCAGCCCTGTGTAGCACAGAGGTCATTGCCTTAGCATATGTTTTTGTATGAGCTAAATCCAAATGGTTGTCTTCTGCAGTCTGTCATACTGATAGAGGATATCAAATTCAGATTTTCTAAGATTTCTTGTTGATGATTAATAAGAAAAGAAATATTGCTTGATTTTTTTTTTCTTTTTCAGGACTTCCTCAAGTATTCTAAAAAAGCTAATCTTGACACAACAGAACTAGAGGTACTTGAGACATTTTCTCTTAGTGATATGAATTCTTTTAACTCTGAACTTCTCTTGTTTTGGCAGAGTCACTTTCCTTTTCTGATCTTCCTGAGAATGTGATTTTAAGTGTTTACTTCTTGCTTTTCTGTTCTGAAGCAACCATATCAAATAAAATGAAACTTTATGCTGCTAACTCATTTGGAAAATAAAGCTTTGACTTTTTATTTGTCTTGAACAGAAAGCTGTAGAGGTCATGTGTATAGTACCAAAACGGTGTAATGACATGATGAATGTTGGCCGCCTGCAAGGATTTGATGTAAGTTGGCTGGAGTTTTGCTTAGAGATTTTTTTCAGGTTCTCTAGAAATTAACCATTAATGTTGTGGGGAGAAATGTGTACAGTGCTTCCTTGCTATCTGGTTATTTGCACTATCTGGTGCGAAAAGCAGTAAATGAAAAATCAAGTCTTATCCCTGCCAAGGACTTTTTCCTGGGAAAACTTACCTGCTGTGTCAGTCGCACTAGGTAAGCCCTTCTGCAAAATCGACATAGGGATAGTCTTACTACAGTTCCCTTGTTGGCTAAAGGCTTGCAGAATAGTGAAATAATCCATTATCAGCAGGTGAGCAGACCTGACTTCAGTAATGTAGACAAGGGAGGAGTCACTAAGGTCAATCATGTACTTGAGGCAGCTGTAGCCCTCCTTGTTTTGCTAAGTCTAGAAGAGATGGAAATTGGCTACTGAAGCAGGATGCATCAGCCTGGCCAAGTTACATGTCCTACTTGCAAAGCTCTTTATGTTCTGTGATGGAGACATGAACTTGAATTCTGCCCTTGCTTAACACCCTGGAAGAATATATAGCTGTTGGAATTATTCAGAATAGAGAAATGAAAGCCTTAGTGTTCCAAGCCTCAAAGTGCAATATGAATTGAAAAGGGTGGAGTGGATTTTTGGGGTTTGGTCTGGTTTTTTGTTTTGGTTTGTTTTTGTTGTTGTTGTTGTTGTTGTTGAGAAAGAGCACAAGAATATCTTGTGTATAGGAGGAGAAGTGAATATATAATGGTCAATGACAGTTGGAAGGTGGGAAATACACAAAGCTATTTGTCATGAACATGTGCTTAAAAAGGTTGTTTGGGGAAAGAAACAAAGAATTTCACTGAATGTGTTTTTTCTTGCCTGTGTTTTTCTTCTTCTGTGTTTAGGGTAAAATTGTAGCCCAGGGTAAGCTCCTGCTCCAGGACACATTCTTGGTTACGGACCAGGATGCGGGACTTCTGCCACGCTGCAAGGAGAGACGGGTCTTCCTGTTTGAGCAGATTGTCATTTTCAGTGAGCTGCTAGATAAAAAGAAAGGTTTCTCCATGCCCGGATTCTTGTTTAAAAACAGTATCAAGGTAACTCTTGTGTGTGAGTCTTTTGTGTCCCCTGCACAAACTCTGCTAAGGTAACAGTTTCTCATTCTGTGGGCAGTCACTAGTGACATCTAGATATGCAGCCACAGAGCACAATGAGGTGTCAGTAATTTCCTGAAATTGCTTTATACCAAATTTGCTCTCTCTTTGATGTTAAGTGGAGATCTTTGGATCCCAGTACTCTGATGCTTCCTGTGTGAAGCATATCAAAGCAGGTGTTCTGGCACAAAGTGCTGGACAAGTATTCGCAAAGTTTAGTTTTCAGCTCTGTGCTATGTGTATACCACATTGCAAAGTCATTGCAAGGAGAGATAATAACTCTTTTTGTATTCTTTCTGATACCCAAATATGTAGATAAAACTTGTAAGTAGTGCAACCTTCTTAGATATGTCAGCTCTTCCTCAGACAAAAAAAATGTTTCCCCACTTCAAGCTTTTCCTGGAAAAAAATGATAATATTAGGGCTCAGCAGCCCTCATGAAGTGTTTTGGATGGACCCTGCTTGCCCTAATTCACCTTGGTGCTCTGCCTGCCACCTGAACCTGCTGTTTATAGCTCTGGCTGAACAGCCAGGTCCAAGGCATTGCTGCATCTGCAGCTGAAGCCTTTGGCGGGGGCCAGTGGTAGAGAGAGCTCCATAGCAGGCTCAGCATTTTAACTAATCTGAGAGGAAAGTGGGGGATGGAGAACATTGGGCCATGCTGACCTCTGACCTGTGGAGATTGTTCTGTCACAGTGTGTCAGTAAGCTGTACACTAATTCTTAGTTTACTGGAATTAAGTAACTTCATTTCGTGGTACTATTTTACTAAAGGAACGAGTGGTTATCATTTGAAGATCTGACTCTAAACTGCTAATAAAGAGATTTTAAAATTATGTTTCCCATAAAATATATGTTATTTTCTTTTTCGTGAAGGTGAGTTGCCTTTCCCTGGAGGAAAATGTGGACAGCGATCCCTGTAAATTTGCACTAACATCAAGAACGGGCGATGTCACGGAGACCTTTATTTTGCATTCTGCCAGTCCAGGAGTCCGCCAGTTATGGATCCATGAAATTAACCAAATTTTGGAAAACCAGCGCAACTTTTTAAATGGTAAATTATTTTCTTTTACTGGAAGTTCATAATTGGATGCCTTTTCTCTCTTCTCTTTTTTCTTGGCTTTGAAATGTTTTGCAAGTTGCCTTTTTCCTGAGCTAATACGGAACAGTTGGGGGATATGTGCCGCATCTCTGCTTCAGAACAGATGCTTGCATTTATTATAAGAGTGGTAGTCTGAATTTACATGGTGTTCTCTTGGTGAAATTTTCCAAATGTTTTGTAGGAGTGAATCAAGATAGGTGCCATCCGTTGAGAGCTTGTGTACCCCTTTTAAGCAACTGCAAGCCTTTAAAGGCTAAACCCAAGTGGAATTTTAAGCATCTATTCAGAATATGTTTTGCTTCTATTATTTTGATCACCATTGTCGACGCATCTTACTGTGGCAACAGCATTCAGATTCCACAGGAGAAAAGTAGAAGGTGGTGTCGTCCACTGTGACACTAGAAGGTTCTAGCTCTATTTTTGTATCTGTCGGTTCTTGTCCCAACCTAGATTTTTTTAAACAGTTGTAATGAGTAACAACAAGCAGAGAATGTGGAGTCACACCTGTTTTTCCCCAACTTGGCTTCTGATTGACAAGTGTGATCCTAGAGGAAAACATTTCTTCTTAGTTTCAGATTTTCAATCTTTAATATAGGTAGATACAGCAGGTCATGAAGGTTAGATAAAGAAACGTGACTTGAAGCCTGTAGCATCTTTCCACTGCTAAGGAAATTTATTTGAACAGCACTCCCCTTTTTGCCAGTAGACATGTCTGTTTTAAACTGTTCCTGTTCCCTTTCCTGCCCCCTTTCCCCTGACCGCCTCCCCCCGCCCCCACTGCAGCCTTGACGTCCCCGATCGAGTACCAGAGGAACCACAGCGGTGGTGGAGGCGGCGGCGGGAGCGGCAGCGGTAACAGCGGCGGCCCCAGCAGCTGTACTGGCATCCCCAGCTCCAGCCGTAGCCGGCCATCCCGGATCCCCCAGCCTGTCAGACACCATTCCCCAGTCCTGGTCTCCTCTGCAGCCTCGGCCCAAGCAGAGGCAGACAAGATGTCAGGTATGTCCATTCACAATCACTCCCTGCCACACTACAACACCTCCTTAGAAACTGGCCTGAGCCAGCCAGACAGGCACCCTCCCAGTGAGTCGGATGGTCCTCAGAGAGAAGCTGAACAGATTCCCAAGATGAAAGTTATGGAAAGTCCCAGGAAGACAGCAGGAAACATTTCTGGCTCAGCTGATGGAGCCCAGAAAGACTCACGTGGAATCTCAGAGGACAGTCGAACAAGAAACAGCATAGGATCACTGACGCTTGGGAAGCCAAGGCCAGGAGCCATCTCTCCAATGAACTCTCCTCTGTCCACAAGTTTCCCTTCTCCTTTTGGCAAGGAAACCTTTCCACCCAGCAGCCCCCTGCAGAAGGGCTCCTTTTGGAGCTCCATCCCAGCATCCCCTGCCAGCCGCCCTGGCTCCTTCACTTTCCCTGGGGACAATGACTCCCTCCAGCGGCAGGTCCACCGCCACTCTTCACACAGCAAGGACACAGACCGCATGAGCACATGCTCCTCGACCAGCGAGCAGTCAGTTCACTCCACCCAGAGTAATGGGGTAAGAGCGGAGCACCTCTGTCCTGCGAGCTCTTCTAAAACCTTCCATGCTCCCTTTCTGTGCGTTGCCATCCTTCTCCGTACTAACTTCTGGCTCTCCGGTGCTGTACTGCTCTGAAATAATCAACTGTTCCGGTATCTTCTGCGCATTAAAAAGCCAAGTGTCTACCTCTGTGTGTGTGTATACATGTGAACATGGCTATGTATACAGACACAAAAGCAACTGCTAACATTAGATGCGATTTCTGCCTCTGCTGAAAATATAGATCACTAGGCTGATACCTACTAACTTGCTGTCCTTGCTTTTTCCGTCCCTAATTTGAAGGCACATAATTAACATGCTGAAGCGTGGCAGCCAGAGCACCTTGGGGTATGCATTGCGCCAGCACTTAAATCTGACTTAAGGATTTTGGCGGATTGCCTTGGGGCTTTTTTCCCTTTCACGCACAAATTTGCCACCGTTGTCCTGTTGAATTTTAACTTCGTGGAGACATCTACGTTCCCTGGGCTGCTTGATTTTTATTTTTTTATTAATTTATTTTTTCCCCTCTCCTTTCAGCCTTAGTTGTTGTACATCAGTCTCTTTTTAAATCCTATGTTTGATCAAGGAAGCTTTCTGCAATCCACTCAAAATAGGCCAACAAAACCTAGCGACAGTAATCCTACTTCTGCAACCAAAACGATTACCTGCTCCACTTGTCTTTTCTCCTTTGTAAGAAGAACTGGTTTCGGTTTTCTGGAGATTCAGCCTCTTAGTGTGCACTTGGTGTGTTTGTGCAGAAATCTGGGCTATCAACAGAATCTACGTTACCTTTAATAACATCCACCAGGAAAGCAACACAGCAATCACAGGGCATGTGCAGATATAAAGCAAAAATGTTGAGGCATTTGCCATGGATGTGGTAGGCAGGTTATGGTGCCTTTCTTTTTAAACTCACATTTGATTTTTCTCTCACTAAGCATTGTGTTCATGAATGTTTGTTTTTCTACTCTCTCACAAATGTTATGCAGTACCAGTTTTGCAAATCACCTAACTTGCTGGACCTTTCTTAAATGCATGTGTTTCTTTATAGAACTGTTTAACACACATAGCTTTCTTGACTTCTTAGTTCTTACACTTACTTTCATAATAGCTTCAGAAGAAAAAAATTATGCTTTGCATGTTTTGTATTTTTATCCTGATCTTCCTTCAGCTTTTTATTTGGTTTAGCTCTGTCTTGTGTTTATCTTCAGTCTAGCAAAACGTGATGTGATATGATGTAATGTAATGCAAAATCTGGGATAATTTGAGTATTTTGCATTTACTGCATAGTATATGAATCAAGATGGTGGTACTTGCATAATACTAATTCAGGCTGTTGCATTAAAACAAGAGAAAGGGAAAGATGGGATGGCACTGAGTATTCCAGACATTTGGATTTTGGTGCTATCTCAGCAAAGACACCATTGTTTGTTTTTATCTCACTGTAAAACGTAATGTTGGAATGCATGCCTTCTGCTTCACAGCTATATGTTCACAGCTATAGGACTCCTTTAATTGGTAATTGAGATGGGCCATAAGTCCTCATTTATAATCTAATTTCTAGACCAATCAGCAGGATTTCACACCACATTGAACATGTTGGAGAAAATGGGTTGTGAAGGTTTATTTTAATTTAACCAGTTGTGTATGTATATTCACGTGCACGTATGGCTGTGGTTGATTACTTAAGGAAAAATTACTTCTAAGAAGAAAAAGGAGTAAGTTTTGCTAGTTGAGGAATATGGGAGGAATTTTTTGTATTTTGTTTGTAGATCCTCCTCTAATCCCATAGTTGAGGTCAGTGATGACCAGAAGGACTTTCAGTAAGAAAACATTACTGTGCAAGAATAATTACTTCCTTGGAAGGCAAAAGGAAAGGCTGTCTTTCCGTGGTGAGAATGAATTCTGGTATAAACACATCCTCAGGAACATTTTTCACTTAGTAGTTACCAGACAGCTGTTTATTTAACAGATTTAACTGTCCCTGTTGAACACAAGAAATATTCAGAGTTTATTATGATCCTTCAAGACTTAAATGTCAGAAAGAAATGCTATGTTATAGAAAGGTCAGTCTTGCAGTTACACAAGTTCTGCTGCATGCTAAGAAACAGTATGTTCAGGAATAGTGTGTGGGGCAAGGTTTGAGACTTAGGTTGATATTGCAACTTCCCTCCATCTTTCCCTATAAATCTAATAGGAGGAGTCAACAAAAGCTGCTTTTTCTGAATGGAGTTGTTTTTCATCTAGGTAAAAGAATGCAGCAAGTTGTCATCCTAATTAAAATAATGACTGAAAATGAGACTTTGGTTCAGCTGTTCCCAGTTTCCCTGAATCATAGGAAGGACTTACTAATACAAAAGGACATGCAGGCCATCCTCTAAGCTAGAAAAAATGAGTTCTCCCACTGGAAATACAGCATCTGAAATTAATGTAAATATCCTTTAGTAGAGTTACAATCCACAGTGAGATCTTTCTCACTGAGGTAGCATATGGTTCATCATTCTAATATGGCAAAAAGAAGATTTGAGTCACTCAGTTGAACATTACAGTCCAGCTAGAATAAAATGTACAGAGTCAGTGGCAGTCTAAGCATCTGTCTAAGTTAAACAGGCTATGAATTAGTAATCTGAGACAGTTCCATTCCAAATGTCTTGGTTTATCAGCCAGAGTCCTCAGGGAAGCACCGGCACGGAGAGATGGAGTTACTTGTTCAAGGCCTTTAGCAGATTGCAAGAGAACGCAGTCTTCAGGGCTCCATGCTGTCAACTGACCCCTGCTGCATCTTCTCAATATTTGAGAAATATTTGACTGTTTTGAGAAAAAAAAATGATGCTGTTTTAATCCTGTGTGCCAAGCTTTCCACTGGCTTTCCACCACTTTTACTAATGTGGTTCTGCTCTATAAGCAATAAATAGGAGTACCCAGGACATGAGTACTCATTTCCTTCTTCAGCTTCTACTGAGCCATAGTGAGCCCTCACTGGCACCAAGTGACCTGAAGCAGTTTGAAGTAGGAACAGAGACAAAAGACAGGCGCACACACACACACAATTCATGCCACATCATTAATAGGCCATTCACCTGGATTTTAACTTGTTTCAAGAAAGAAATAATTACTGAGGGAGTAGGTTGTGTAATCTGATAATTGTTTTCATGCTTCCATTTATTAAATCTCATATACGGAATGGATGCAAATGGGCAAAGTAAGTCTTACTTTTAAATAAAATAATTTCCAGTAGGTTCATAGTCAGGAGAAGGCTTTTTGTCCTGAAAGTAAAATGATTTTGAATGTACACCTTCTCAGCCATAATTAGCTTTCCACAAATGCTTGCAAGGGAAATGAACAAAATCATGAACGGTAGTTGAAAGTGTGTGATGAAAGGTAACAACACTCAGCTATCTTAGTCACTAATCATTTAGAAGGGATTCTTACAGTTTAGTGGGTCTATTTTGACCATCAAATTAATATTTTCTTATTTCAGTAATTTACTTAATCCTCTGCATTTAAAGGAATAAACCTCATCATTTCGATGCAGTGAGACATAAGTCTTGTGGTTTTGAGAGATGCTGTCAAAACTGTTTTGTTCTTTTGTAGCTTGTCATGTTTTGTGTACAGAAGGCCCATGTCTGAGATCTGACAGGTAGTGCTAGGAAAGACTGCCTGTATTTTTCGTTGTTGGAGTTTCCAGTGATTATGAGCTAATGACTATGATTTTGAAACAGAACTTAAAAGACTGTGAAAAACTGTCTTACATGCTTGTACTGTAGTTTTGATGCCTGATGGAGATGCAAGGTTCAGTGTCTAAGCTTGAAAGGAAGACGAGTTGAGATTTATGAATAAACTGACTCCTAATTAAAGGAAATGATATTGAGTAACTGTATTGGGAATAAATTTGTGCAGCAACAGTACATGAAGATGTTCAAATATCAGACTAATGCACAAGATGAACAGACAGGCAGCTTTAAAAGAGCTCTTTTCTTTGACTACAGTTTAAACCAAGTGGATTAGGTAGGTAATGTAGCAGGCCTAGAACAGCCTATCTTCTTCATGAGTTTTAAACTTGATTCTCTTTTTTTCCTCCTGCTCTCTCTGCTTCTGATTGACGCTTGCAGAGTGAAAGTAGCAGCAGTAGCAATATCTCCACCATGCTGGTGACACACGATTACACGGCAGTGAAGGAGGATGAGATAAATGTCTACCAAGGAGAGGTCGTGCAGATTCTAGCCAGCAACCAACAGAACATGTTTTTGGTGTTCAGAGCCGCCACCGATCAGTGCCCCGCAGCCGAGGGCTGGATTCCCGGCTATGTCTTGGGGCATACCAGTGCAATCATCATTGACAACCCTGATGGAACCATCAAGTGAGTGCCTGGGTGCGCGTAGAAGGGCAGGAAGGAAGAAAACTTCTAATTTAGAGAAGGCTTTGAACTTCAAGGCCAAAACTTGATGTGATCATGGAGAAGTAAATTAACAAAAGTGGAACGAGTGCTGGAGAGGTCCCTTAGCAAGCGTCAAAATACAAGCTAGTAAGAAAGATCCCAGAAGCACATATTCTTCATTAAAAAGTTGCAATAGCCTAATCTTCTAGGAAAAGAATGCCTTATCTAAGAGCAGAAATAATTTGTTTAAAATTGTTTAATAGAATGAGTTACCAGTCTAGACACCTTTGTCTAGGAAAACAGGGAATGTTTGTTCAAATAAAACAAATTTCAGAGTTCCCTAGATACCTGCTTTAAGCCACAAACCTATTGAAAATGACTGTATGCTAGGAACAACTCTCTCATATCTGCAATGGAAGAAATTGTATCAAAGTTCAAAGTTTGAGTTTTGTGTTTGGCTTTTGTAAGGCTTCATTTGTTATGGGTTTCATACTGGTTATTGCTCAGTTTGATTGACAGTTTGCATTTGAGCAGTGGTTTCAGTACTGAACTTCAGACTACATTACTAGCTTGTTCACAGTTTTAGCCAAGGGTGGCATCCCTTATGGAATACTTAATGTATTTCATTTTACTATACTGTAATACATAGAAATAACATTTTTACATACTTTTCCAATGCCACATGAAACTAGATAGTATAGGAAGTAACGTAACAGGGAGTTTGAAAGAATTGATCAGAGTTTCATGTTCTGTGTTCAGGAAGTCAACGTCTTGGCACACAGCACTCCGATTAAGGAAGAAATCTGAGAAAAAAGATAAAGACGGCAAAAGGGAAGGCAAGCTAGAAAACGGTTATCGCAAATCCCGAGAAGGACTTGCCAACAAGGTTTCTGTAAAAGTAAGTGTTCAAAGATGTAGTTTCCAAAAGAAGTTGGGTTGGGATTTCTTTAAAAGTAGCTTCTGTCAGAACTTCACAGGAAGGAATCAAAGGCAGCAGTAACTTTAGTGGTCAGTTTTTCCCAAATCTGAAAACAGGAAGTTATAACCTTAGAACCTGAAAGCATCATACAAAAAAGCAGATACTGCAAAAAGAATAGAGTGGTGCAGATATTGTGGTATTTAGATGTTTCTTGGATTTTGTGGGTACAGCTAACTTTGATCCATCTCTGTGCTTGGTTTTCTACCATTCTTTAAGTTATTATGAGATTATCAGGACATTAATTCTTTAATTTCTCCTTTCCAGCTTCTCAACCCCAATTACATTTATGATGGTAAGTTGCTTTAATTTTTAAAAGTTTCAGTCAATAAATTTGATTAAAACATTATTTGCTTGACATGGGTTATGTCAGGAACTGAGTGCTTTCTACAAAAATATATATAGGCTCTTTTTAAATAAGGTAGAATGAAATACATCATATTTCTTTTTTAAGATGCAAGAAACACTTTTTTGTTCACAAATCCAAAACAATATAAAACACAAGGACCATATGATGCGTTCAGTATGGAAGTGGGGCCTTGCTGAATTTGCAAAGTAAAAAGGTCAGGAGGTGGAGCTGCTTTATTTTCAATCTTGCACCCTAGGGAACATTCAGGACCTCTCCAGGGCAGAGGCAGATCAGGACAAAGGTAGCAGCCCATTGGGGTCAGAGCCAAACTGGGGTTTCAGCTTAATAGACAGAAACAAACTTTGAGTTTCACCTGTGGAAAAGGGAAAGCACTACGGTGCTTCAGTGGCTGAAGTGTTTTGTGTTCTCTTTTGCAAATTTGGCTGGATATAAAGATAGCCTGGCTGAGCACATCCTTAAATACTTTTTGGTGTAGACTTTCCTCACTTACTATAAACTGTGTTTGGTTCACCATGGTAAGCTTCAGGGTTATCTGTGGCACAGCAGTAGTGCTGTGTCCAAGTTCATGTAGAGAAAAATTCACTAGCTCTGTAGAGCCCCAGCAAGGGGCCTAACCATGGATGTGCTCCAAGGGCAGGGGATATATACACCTTGGAAATCTAAAGTACTGCTTTGTCTAATAGAAAACACTGCAAGAAATAAAAATTAAATGTATTTGCTTCAGTTAACCTAATGCCATTAATTCTCTTTTTCCAGTTCCCCCAGAGTTTATAATTCCATTGAGTGAGGTAACATGTGAGACAGGAGAGACCATCGTGCTTAGGTGTAAAGTCTGTGGTCGCCCCAAGGCTTCAGTTACTTGGAAAGGTCCTGATCATAACACACTGAGCAATGACGGACATCACAGCATTTCGTACAGGTAATTTGTGTCATGTGCAACAGGACCTGCTGGAATGGTGACATTTCCTGCACCCCTGGTGCAGGACAGCGTTTGGCTTTGAGGCATGAGGATGGGGTTTCTCTCAGACAGAAATATGTCACCACTGAGATTTTTCAGAAATGTTGTCTAACTTCTGTATATGGCTAGGGTAACAAAATGTTATAATCAGTTGATTCTTAGAAACAAAATAAAATTAATCTGTTCTTTCTGATTAGCTCACTGAAGCCATTGTGGTTCTGTCACACTGACCTGGTCCTTGAAACAGACCAGTGTGTTGTGACATGCCAGTAATGTGACAGATCCTGCCAGTCCCTTATTTCCATAGTGGCTTTCAGATCACACTACAGCGTTTCGCAAAGAAGCCTCTGCTTCCTACTGATGTAACAACATCAGTCTTCATTGTTGAAGCGTGGATATTAACACTTTTGTCTGTATTTTTTTTTCTTTGCTATGATAGAACATAACAGAGTAACTGGTAACTCAGACATCAGGAGAAATTTTTCAGGAGAAATTGTTATTTTGGAATGGGAAGCTGCAAGTTAAAAAATTATTTTTTTTTCCTGGAAAAGCATCTTTTATATACAGAAAATGTAGTTTAATGAGTAACTTCAGTGTGAAAAAATGTCTTATTTATGAATCATACTCTTAATTCAGAATGAAGGGTTCTTTTGTGAAAACTTGATGGCATGTTATACTGTTCTTTACTTCCTGCTGCTCCTGCTTTTTTCTTTCCATTGGGTTTTTTGTTTGTTTTTAATGGGAAGACAAAGGCAGTGTGGCAGCTTTACTGCTGCTTCCAGGTCTGTTGTGAGATGTGTATGAGTTAAATTTGCTAGGTTTAATTCACTGTTACTCATTACAGAATTATATCCAGTAAACCATGTTGGCTGTGGCTGACAGGTATTTAGAAATAATCCTGAAATGTCTTTGAGCTGGGGAGGGGTGTGATCTCCCTATGCTTCTAAAATTTACCTTCTTTTTTTCCCCCTTGAAATTGTGTGGTGAAGACCTTTGCAAATAGGTTTTGGTTCAGTCAGTAAAATGACTTGTAGCAGCTGGGATGAATCCAAAGGAAAGCAATAAGTGTGATAGAAGATCTTGAAAATATGCATTATTGTGAAAAACCAACACAACGTTAGGATTGGTTTGAGCCTAGGGCTGAAAAGTTGTAGAGAGGACCTGCCAAGTATTCACATTTGTAAAAGATTCGTGGATTAAATTATCTGTTGTTCACGTCCATGGCAGATAGTCAAAAGAGCACTAGAAATTTATTGCACAGAGGAAAATTTAAGCAGACATTTAAAGACGAACCATCAATCAAAAAAGGTGGTTGAACAGTGAGAAAGATTAAGGAGGAGCCTCCAGAGTCTTTCTACTCTGGTATTACCTAGCTTAATGCTATCACTGCCCTGGAGCAGAGAGTAAACTTGAGTCATTTCTAGTTTCCTTCTGTCCTCATTCTCCCAGATTCTGAGATCTCCAGAGTTGTGGTAAAGTGTGCCTTTTGTGTTGAAGGGCAAGCCCTCTCTTACAGGGGGTGAATGCTCTGAAAGCACAAATGATTGATCAGCTGACACTTCCTGGGAGTCACTGATGGAAATGAACCTTTCAGAAGGAGCAAGGATGGATATTTGTCTCGATATGGCTTTCAAAAACTTGAAGTAGGTAAAAGAAGCAGGAAGAAACAGAGGAAACGCTTGATTTTTCCAACAGTAGAGCCTAAGACATGGTGAAACAGTGTCAGTCAGGATGTTTTTCTAGTAATCTGTAGTATTTTCCAAGATACTGGATGAACACGAAGTGCTCAGGTTCTGGTGGACACTTCTGATACAGCAGGGCAGGGTTAGTAATGTTCCTCCAGAGAGAGATAAGGGCTGGAGAATAAGAAGTATAAACAATATCAGCCTAACTTTGTCTGATTTCCATATCTTAAGGTCAGTGAAGTTACTGTAAAGTTAACGGCAGCCCTTGTGTTCCGCAGTGACTTGGGAGAGGCGTCGCTGAGAATCGCTGGCGTCACTGCGGAAGACGATGGTGTCTACACGTGCATAGCTGCAAACGACATGGGTTCGGTTTCATCCTCCGCCAGTCTACGAGTTTTAGGTAGGCCTGTCTCTGCCTTCTTCTAAAAGGTTCTGAACTTCTCCTAGTTACAGCGCAAGTGCCTGGTACCCATAGAACGGTAAAAAGAACGGCTCAGCTCCTGGGCCCCCCTTTGTTAAAGGAGTGTTGGCAACGAGCCTTTTTACCTGTAATATATTGCCTGATTTAGCAGGAATAGATGCAGTTTAGGATGTAACTGATTACAGGTTCATATACACATTCTACAGTACTGTCAATGTGCATTCACTTTGCCAGTGCTAGTTCAAACACACAAAATCGTATTTTATCATCAGTGTTCTTAGTTCAGTCTCAATGAATGTTACAATGCAAATGTAATTTCTAAAGTGTACAGATAAGGAAAGAGTACTAATGACTTTGTAATTTATTTTTCTCCTTTGCTTGAATTGTAAAGCCACAATGTTTAGGAGAACATATAACTAGTTCTTATCTTCGCATCATTGATCTACAGATAAACTATTTCACTGGAAGCAAGGCAACCTGAATGTTTGTGAGGAATTAAAAGGAAACAAACAGAAGTGCAAAGATGAAAAAATGCCTGTGTTCTGGGGGCAGACAGCAAAGGGGAAAAAATATTTTTACTTGATGTGTATGATGACATAGTGATAAGTTTTGGTGTGTGTTCATACGTTCACTTATCCTTCTCCTAAGTGTTCATAACTCTCCATTTTTAGAAATAGAGAAAATATAGACAGCAGGATCACAGATTTTCTTACAAGGCAGTTCATAACAATTGATGCCATCTGGGTCCTGTAGTCTTTGTGAGGACCATATACATTTCCATTGGTGAGAATTCATTCATAGATTTTAGCACAATGGGTTATCTCAAATTGACTCACGTAATAAACCCCAAGACGTGAAGTGTCTCAGCTGGTATGAGGACTTCTACAGTTGTCCCAAACCTCTTCAAAATACAGTCTTTCTTCCCTTTTTTCAAAGAATTTTGCTGCTTTCCTGGAATTTTAAACTAGACTGTGAAAGATGTGTCCCTTCCAAATCTCATCTGAAATTTTTGGGTGTTTATATTCAATGGTGCCACTTTGAGCTCTGCCTATTTGTAGCCACAGTAAGTGCCTTACTGAAAACATACTGAGGTGGTGATTATTTCAGGCACTTCCTGCTCACTGACCCAAGACAGGCTAAGCCCTTGGATGAGTGTGTTGCAATATATAAAAGAAGCTGAAAGGGAAATTTTGGTCTGTATACTAGTGTTTTCTGAAAAACATGAGTTGTTCTCTAAGGTAACTGCTACACTGCCAAGCCACTTTTTTTTCCAGTGGCAGGTCTATTATGGATTATGAGCTATAATGTGAGGTGTCTTTTCTTTTCACTGTTTCCCTCAGTTTGCTAAGGTTAGTCATTCCTGTAGAGACAGTTTCCACTGTAACCTGAATTGTTTCCACTATAAAATTTGTTCTACTGCATTTGTTCTACTGCTGGGCTGCCTTGGTGTATAATCCAGTTTGTCCTGCTGTTACCTTGTGTGTCATATGGGGATTAATAAAATGGGGTGATTCCCCTCATAGCCAAGGGATCTGAGTATATTAAATCTTGGACATACTGTCCTTCTCTTTTTTGTTTGTTTGTTTGTTTGTTTAGGTCCTGGAAGTGATGGAATCATGGTAATCTGGAAGGACAACTTTGATTCCCACTATAGTGAAGTGGCTGAGCTTGGCAGGTGCGTTCTGTATGCTGATCTCCAAAACTGTTTATGTCAAAATACTGACTTCTCTTTCAAAAATTAAATTCTCCTTGATAAATACTTAATGTATGAGTCTAAAAGGCCAGAATTCTGTTGGATTAGATAGAAGTGAGGAAGAGAAAATTTTACCAGCACTAGATGGCACTGCATAAGCAGAATGCAATTAGGCTGAAGTGGTATCATAGATGATAGGATTTATTTTTTTTTTTAAGCATGCCTTACAGTGACTGACACTGCTTCTGTAGTCAAGTTCTCCTAGACTTCTTATTTAGGGAATAAAAACTACAGACAGAAGTCTGAAAATGGGCAAAATAAGTCATGTAGAATATACAGTTGTCCAACTTAATGATGACCTTTGAAAGCTGGTTACTCTGACAAGTTGTCTGCAAGTGTGATGTAACAGATCTCTGTCAAGTTTCTACAGGCACAATTTGTCCAGTAGATGCATGCACTGACAAGTCTCATGCCCAGAACCTTCTCTGTAAGGGTAACCTATTAGAGATCTAAAATTAGCTCTCTTAGAGTGTATCTTTCAAGTAAAAGTATGTCCTTATTTTATCTCTTGGTTAATTCTTTCCTTTCATGATTGTGTTCCAGGGGCAGATTTTCTGTCGTTAAGAAGTGTGACCAGAAGGGAACCAAGCGAGCAGTAGCCACTAAGTTTGTGAATAAGAAGTTGATGAAGCGAGACCAGGTTACCCATGAACTTGGAGTCATGCAGAATCTCCAGCATCCCCAGCTCATTGGCCTTCTCGATACCTTTGAGACCTCCACCAACTACATACTAGTGTTAGAAATGTGTGTGGATTCTAAATTATGTGTAAAAATGCATTTTACAGCTGACTTTCTGGGGCATTTATGGTAGTTTATGAATAAGGAGCTCTAAAATTTCATAACAGTTTAAAAGCACCTAAGTAAAATACTGCAGTTGTCTAATGCTGTTACTCATTTGTTACTGCAAAATGTTGAGTTTAATACTCAGAAAGGAACAAATAGAGATATTAAATTGACAAGTGGATGATTATCTTAGTCTGAAGGTTCAACAGTATTTTTGTATCAAATGGCTGCAAAAGTGAATTAGGAATCTTGTGATCTGATAGCTTGATGTGAAACCTCCATACCCTAGTCCTCTGTCTAGTTGTAAGATCTGCAGGCTACAGTTACTGCTGTAGTCTGTAGACTCTTAAGGTTTTTTTCAGTTCTGATGAATGGATTAATTCAAAATACAACCCTTGTAATTCTAACAGGGCTGACCAGGGTCGCCTTCTAGACTACGTCGTGCGATGGGGAAACCTCACAGAAGGGAAGATCAGACTTTACCTGGGAGAGATTCTGGAAGCTGTGCAGTATCTTCATAACTGCAGAATAGCACATTTGGACCTAAAGGTAAGGTGTTAATGTAGCTCTGGGCAGTGTGCATCATTCCAGGCATAAAAATCTCCCTCTACTAGAAAACTTGCAGCTGGGAACATAGAACTGTGAGATGCTTTGAGAGTCATGAAGGATATGCCTTGGGGTTCCATTCCCAAATGTTTTAGATCACTCATAGCCAGCAAAGCGGAAACTTTCAATTCCCTATGCTTTCTCCTTATAGTTTGTTTGCCCTGTGTGGCCCATTTTGCTGCTAACAGGAGTTTTGCTTGATTATTTATTTATGTATTTAATAATTTATTTACTTTCTGATAAACTTGCAGCAGAAATCCATTTTTTCTCAAGAAGCATAGAGTTTATTGTGAAGGAGATTGCTTTTCCTCTTTTGCTGCAAAAGTGTTTCTCATCTTTGCACTTTGAGGGCTGTGATATCTTCATGAATGGTGCCTCTTTGGCCTTTGTTCTTCCCTTTGTGTGTTACTTGAGTCACAAGTGTTTGATGCATTCTAGTAAAAAAAAACTATGTGAGAAGGTCTTAACGTAAATATCAATTAAAAACTTACTCTTTACACTTTTTTTTTTTCACCTGTATATGAATAATAATTCTAGCATTGACAAGTCATCTTTGTAGGCAGGGTCTCTTTAGCCAAATGGGGTCATGGTGGGAAAAAGCAAAAAGCCTGACTCTCTTCCCTCCATGTACTTCTGTTTTCCAATCAGAACCAGTTTTGTGTCTTCATACCATTACATTTTTTCTAGTGTGCTATACAGAGTTCACCAGTACTTTTTCTGGTCTCACATACAGATGAACTAATTAAAAACTAGTTGTAGTTCTTAAAAGTTGCTTTAACTTTGCAGAGATTACAGCTACAGCAGCAGTAGCTTTAGAAATAAAAATGTAGAAAAGATTCCACTTTAAGCTCACCAATAATGGAGCAGTTCTCTTGAAGTCATGTGCCTCCAACAGGATCTTCTGCTGCCATAGTCTCCTAAAAGGACTTTTCTTCCATCTGTACAGCTGCATTACATGAAAGAGTTGCCAAATAAAGCTGGATTCTGTTGAAAGCATCATGCAAATATCTACAAAGTCTTCCAGTCTTTAAATGCAGGGTTTTGTTGTCTCTGTCATAAAACAAATGGAGCAGTTGCTTTATTCACCCACTATTTGTAATTGCTGTTCCTTAAGCTAAAGTTTTGAAACAGAGTTCCTGTGAAGCTTTGCAAAGCTGCTGTCATGAACAAGTGAAGTATTTACTGGCAGAACTATATTTCCTGCAAAGAATATAGTGCCAGCAGCTAAAGCACGTTCATTGCGTGTTGCAATAGGCAAGAACCCACCTGCTGGTTGGTCTGGGGAAGCCTTGTTAAGACTGCCTCAGAGCTTTGAAGAGCTGGCCTTCTGCAGTGATCCTTATAGAGTGCATCTGTTTATGTTCTAGAGCTGACCACACTGGCTGGGAAGCAGTTAAGTTGGAGCACTAAATGTGTGTTAGATTGACTTGAAAAAAACACATTTTAACTTTTGTTTTTATGTTTTCTAGCCTGAAAATATTTTGGTGGACCAGAGTTCCACTAAGCCAATAATAAAACTGGCTGACTTTGGAGATGCAGTCCAGCTCAATACCACGTATTATATCCACCAGTTACTTGGAAACCCAGAGTTTGCAGCTCCTGAAATTATTCTTGGAAATCCTGTTTCACTCACTTCAGATGTTTGGAGCATTGGAGTGCTCACTTATGTCCTTCTTAGTGGCGTCTCTCCTTTCCTGGACGAAAGTGTAGAGGAAACTTGCCTGAATATTTGCCGCTTAGACTTTAGTTTCCCAGATGACTACTTCAAAGGAGTTAGCCAGAAGGCCAAAGATTTTGTATGCTTCCTACTTCAGGATGACCCAGCTAAGCGTCCCTCGGCTGCACTGGCCCTCCAGGAGCAATGGCTGCAGCTGGGGAATAGCAAAAGTGATGACAGCATTGATATATCCAGACTGACTTCGTTCATTGAGCGGCGAAAACACCAGAATGATGTTCGACCCATCCGTAGCATTAAAAACTTCTTACAGAGCAGGCTCTTGCCAAGAGTTTGACCTTGCTTGAAGTTCTCTCTCATTCTCTTTCACCTGCCAATCAATCAGACTGGAGATGGACTCCTCCTGCCAATCAATCAGACTGGAGATAGACTCCTTCTGCCAATCAGCTGTTGACTTGAATTTTGAGGAAAGCAAACCCCAAGCCAACCAGCTGCTAGTGAATGTTCGTGTGCAAATGCATTCCACAGGGACCCGCGCAGGGCGGCGCGAGGGGACTGGAGATGCAGACTTCACGGGGGTGGAGGACAATAGCACTGTACTCTGCAAAAAGCAGTCACAAGCGATACAGCAACAGTATTTTATTCAGGTTTCTGCAAAAAAAAAAATAAAATAGTTTTTTTAATAAACAAGAGTTGAATTTTGCAAGTGAACTTAGCTACCGTTTTCAAGATTTATTCAAGGAAGAAATGCCTATGTTTAAAGCACTGGTGTTAAACAAAAATCAGATCATGCCTGGAGAAGACTCACCAAAATGGCTGCCCATTGGTACAGCCTCCATTTATAACATCTGGTTTTCACTTGGTCCTAGAGCTTTCCAGTTGCCTCGCCTGTATGTATCTCACGTAGCAGTGCACTGAGATCAGACTCTGCTTTTAAGTGCATCCAACCTCAAAAGATTTTGCATACAAATAGAATGAATTGTTTTGCTCTGATAAAATGTAGGCCTTACTTGTATATAGACTGTTTCCTGCCTTTGGTCTGTAATTTTTTTCCCCCTCCTCTTATCCTTTTTTCCCCCCTCCTTCCTAAATGGTGGTATACCACTGTGCGGGTCTTCAGTTTGGGTCAGTACTCACTGTCCCCCTAGAAAAGAACTTCGGGTTGGTGCCCAGCTTGCTGACCCAATTGTCAAGCAGTATACAGCAGGATGAAATACTGTAAATGCACTCATTTGGGATTTTGTTTTCTTTCATATCATGTGCAATGTTGTGGCTTTAACATTTTATGCAACTATTTATGAGGACCTCTGTTGTAACTGTAATAAATATATAGAAAAAGCACATACTTAGTTCGGCGAGCTTTATGGTTTTGTTCGTGTGATTGGGGGTTCTGGGTGGGCACGGGCGGGTGTGTTGTACCACACTGCCATTATTAGTTTAAGATGAGGGTTAGCATAGAATTTAGTCAAGACTAGTCAGTTTTAAGGATTGTTAAAAAGAAAAAATTGAAGAGAGAGCGAGAGACGTTCGTATCCCAAATGTCAAACTGGTTAAGAAGTAGAGTGACACTTTTTAAAATTTATTATTATATTTAAAATGCCAAAGTCTGTCTTTCCACAGATCAGTCTCAATACTTAACTGCTTTTTAGAATTTTCAAATCTGTTTTTTACTTCTCTCTGTGAAATGAACAAATTAATCTTGTGGTCTTTGGTGAAGAATACATTCGGAAAGTAGCAGTCAGATGAGGAGAATTGGACATGTAATGTAATTGTCTTAGTAACTGTTTTTAAAGTTGAAGTAATATTAGCGTGAGATATTTAAAAAGACAGAGATGGTTTTCTGTGCATCACTGAGTTCATGTGGGTGTGTTGTCATCTATGTTTGTGTGAAATGCCATGTTTAAGGAAACCAAGCCGACATCCCACAAGAGTTAGATATATGGGTGTTAAGCCATAACCTAGCTTGGGTTAGTTTTGAGCTTTGTGGCTTCCACTGTATCCTATTTATTCTTTTTTTTTTCTTTTTTTCTTTTTCTTTTTTTTTTTTTGTTGTTTTTGGTTTTTTTTTGTAAAGTTGTACAGAAACTTTTTAAAAGAAAACAACTGACTTTGAAACTGGATATGTATTCGTACCAACCTCATATCATTATGTTTGTGTATTATTTTCCTTTATTGTTTTAGTTAAATTTTTTGCTTTATTTTGCATGTATATTTCTTTGTACAGCAATGTTACATGTTTACACAGTATGACATGATGTAAATATTTTATTTTGCCATCAGTTATTTTGAAAAAAATTAAACATATTTGACATAATTGTCTGATCTCTTGCTTTAAGGAGTTTGACAAGTTTAGGTTTGGCAATATTTTAATTTGGCTTTGTATTTAAAAAGAAAAGTATGTTACTTTACTGCCATAAAATTCATTTTAAATTGCAATGATGTATCTTTCCTTCATGCCTTACAAAATAATATTTGCCTTTGCTCTAAGTGTTGAGTGCTTTGTAGTGTCATGAATGCTTTTATATAAAAAGTGCATAACTCTCTAACTGTGGAAATGTATTATGGTCTTTATTAGCTAGTAAATTTTTACCAGTAGAGTTTTCTACCAGATGTTCCCAGTTAAGGACCAAAGGATCATATTTCAGTTTAATATTAAGCCGGGGAACAGATTTCCCACAACTTTTAGGCATTCCAGATTCATTATGAAGAAAAGTTACTTTCAAGCATCAAGATTTGGGATTTGCAACTGAACTCATAAAGCAGAAAAGTTTCTCATTGTGTATATTTATCTTCCTCCCTTTTCTGCTATCAGTAACCTTTTACAATTCAAAATTAAGTGAAAAGTTAGGGAACAATACAGAGTGTTTATGTTTGTTGCTGCATTGTATACAGGTTTATTTTTTTCCCCTGCTCTTTTCTGCTATTCCTGTCAGGTGATGAAACAGTCCCTTTATTACTTTAGTGGGAGAGAAACCTGAGAGAGACATTTTACATATAGAAAGACAGAGGATATTCAGGAAGGACCTGTTCACAAGGATGAGCCACTGGAAGCTTTTTCCATGGCAGGGAAGTAGATGGCCACATGCTTTCTGGAATGGTTCTTGCCTGAAAATGTGCTAGGTTAGGGATAAGTTACCCAAGTTCTTTACAGACAAATAATGCACTTGTAGGTGTTTCAAGTAGCAGAGATGGATTCTTTGTCTCACGTGTAAACAGGAGTGTGCTCTTTCTGGTCCTCTCCATGAGCCCCTTCCTTGGGCCAGCCAACGTATTTCAACAAAGTGGAGTTTTACACAAAAACCTGCAGTTTGCAAGAGCTTCCAGCTGCACAAAGTTTGAATGATCTTGAGTTTCAAATCTTCTACTTGTAAATCTATTGAAATGCTTTGAAGAAGTAATATAAGGTCCTTTTGTTTTGCCAGATTGTGTGGTTGATGCTGCAAAATGCCACTTGGACTTGGTTTGGCACAGTTGTTGACTGTCCTGCACACCACAAAGCAGCGCTGCAGGCTGATGGAGAGTGGAGACCAAAAACATGCATCACAGCAGCTGGTGTGAGGCCCTGACGTGGGAATATTGTAGAGCATAGGGAATGGCAGTCAATGTCACAGCTGAAAGGGAGGGAAATAGCCAGGGGAGTTCAAGAGAAGACTCTTAAGTGTTTCTTCTTGATAACATACCCCAATCACTTCTTACTGATAGTTTAGGAAGAGAAGAAGTTGCCAGACTTTAAAGTCAGTGCATGAGATAGTATTTTTAAAGCTAAATTTGGGAGCCCCATTCTTCATTGCATGTGTAATGAATACTGATTAACTTGAAGGCCATTGTGCAACTCTTAAGCATAAAACCTGACTAGATAACATTTCCATGATCAGGGAAGCAGCCTACATTGTCTTCCTAATGGGAAGAGGCCTAATATATACCTGCCTATGCTCCTGTTGACTGTAAGTCGTTCTCAGATGGCACTATTAATGTGTTGATGAATAGAAGAACAAATAATTAATTTTTTCTTACTCCAAATCCAAAAGTATGGTCGGGCCAGGGCCCAACAGAGATCCTCCAGAATGACACAGCAAAACTATCTGGCTTCCTGAAAATATTTCAGTAACCATGCAAACCTGACTGGTAGTAGAAGATGCCTGAAAACATGGGCGTGTAATGGGATGTTCTTTGCATGTAATGTACTGCATGACATTGCCAGGAAGCATTAAAACCCCACCACAGAGGGTGTCAGTGTGGGACTCCATTTGAAAGGGGGGCTGGTGAATAAGAAATGAATGTTACTGAGGATGGCTGCCTTGAGGTGGTTCCCAAAGATCTTAAGAGAAATTTAGACAGGAAAATACTGAACTGCCAGCTGTGGGTAGTGAAATCTCTTGAGTAGTTGGTATTTGGTGAAGTATTTGTTCAGGCAATCTTTGCTGTGTACAGCAGTGTATCCATGTGCTAGGGATTAGTGTAGGGAGTGTTACCATGTCAGCTCCAGTCCAGAAAATGAGTTAAACTTTATATACCTTTTCCATGTATGAATAGACTCAGTGTGGAGGTGTTATTAATTAGGCATTCAGGTGCATGTGGAGGTAGGTAGAACTAAGGAAGACCAAGTTTCTGTATTTGTTTAAATGAGCTCCAGGTATGGTGTTGCTTTTGTTAGAACCACTGCTTTATCCCTCAGGCAAACAACTTCTGAATTTCTTTCTTTCCTAAAATTAAACCTTGATAAAGGTTGTATTGGAGAGCAACAGACAGGTTTTTTCCATCTGTAGAGTTTCTGCTTCCATATTTTTTGCACATTCATATCACTCAGGCTGTCAAAAGACAAAAGGCTCTTTCTGTGTGCATTATAACACAGGAGCATGATGAGCTCTCTGTTCTCTCTCCTTCCTGGCAAGTAGATACCCAACACCCTGCTTCACATGCCTGGTGGTCACCTCAGCATTTCCCAGGTAGCTGCACTCAGCGGTCCTCTGTGCCACGCCCTAACACTGAGCACAGGAATGGCATCTCCCGTTTCACTGGCCTGCCACAGGGACTGGGAGCTTGAAGTGTAGGAGCAGGAGAAGATACTTCTCTTGTTATGTTGTCCTCAAACAGGAACACTTCTCATCTCCTCTAAGTCACTGCCCTTAGCCATGTCCAGAAGTCTCTGGGGGAATGGGGATGGAGGGGCAGTTGGGGATATGGAGTAGAGCAGTCTGCTCTCCCCCTAGGTAATGTCAGGAGAGCAGCACCAGGCCTGCTAATCAGAAACTCCCACCAGCCAATCTGTGCCTTCCAATAAAAGAAAAAGCTATCATCAATCAACCCTAGTATGAGAGAAGAGCACAAGCTTCCAGTTTTCTTCACTGGTTGTAGGTTGAAATGATGAAACAGGCTAAAGATACACTTGAGGTTTAATACTTTGAGCTCTCTACTGGAAAGATCCTTTCATTGTCTATTTGTCATAAGCAGTAATCCGAAGGCTGCTTTTTTAAAGAGTTTATCCTAACGTGCATTTTCTTGAGTGCTGGAGGGACTTTTTGTCTTTGTTGTTCAAGGAAATGTGAAGATGAGGTACTTGAGACTGTATCAGTTGCTGCTGCTGAAGCTTCAGATTCCTTCATTATGCCTGTGGTAATGTATTGGTTCTCAAGGTTCAGATTTTCTGAAGAAAAATATCTTCTATCCAAAGAGGACAAACAGCTATAGAAAGGATGAAATCTTAACACCAGAGCAACACTGCAATCTCTGCAGGCTGAAATTTCAGCTCCCAAAAGGCATTCTGTCCATTACCACCCCAGTGTATTCTAGTCTGTCATACTCAATGGTCTTCCTACAAAATAATGACTTTGTATCTGATGGAAGAAAAGTCCATTGAGATTTGCTTAACACATAATTGTTGGTTTAGAATAGCAGTAAACCACTACTTTGTGCAGCAACAGGTTATGAAGTTAAACTATATATTGTGCCAAGAGCCCACTGACATCTTCCTTTGATATCTCTGAAGCTTTTAATGGACAGTTCATCCCCCAACTTTTGTGTCCTACCTTTGCTTTCATGATCTGCTACTTACTTTTCATTTGGTCATCTGTTCACCAAGCTGAAGAGTACCAGTCTGTTTATTCCTCATGAAGTTGTTTCTCATCTTAATTGCCCTTCCCTAGTTCCAAGCTGTGTATTTTCTATGATGGGAGGAGGCAAACCTCGTCCAATATTTTTGATACAGGTGCATCTTAACTTACACAGCTGGAAAATGGGATTTTGTTCTCTATTCCTTTTCTAAAAATTCCAGGTATTTCACTTCTTTTGAGCTGATACTTTGTAGAATAATAAATCCTAAGATCACATTGCCGAATTGAGCTTCAGTGGTTCATTTAGAGTCCATGACCATATGTGTAAATCTTGAATTCCCTGTTCAGCACATCCCCCATGAATAATAATTTTCTTTTGTTGAGCAACTTTATTTCCTAGACAAAGCTGAGGTATTACAATTGCCTTAGGGAACAGTTGTTCTCTTGGAACTGAGTATAGAGATCTCTTATATTAAACAAATAGAAGCTGATTACTACTGGCTTTCTTTTTACTACTGGGATCGCCAGCCTAGCTCCCCTGACTTTTTCCAAGTACTCCTTTTGCAGAACTTTTCTTGCCAGGTCCTGGAGCCATTTTTTCTTGTCCTGAGAGAGGGAAATGTAACCTGCCTTGGACTTCATTAACCTGAAACTCTTCCCCTTTCACATTAAATGTCAAACACTGATTTTAGTGACACTAGCACCTCAGTTCAACAAAAGTATTCATTTGGGTCTCAAGCAGGAGGCTTGTTTCTCCAGTGAACTCACACATCAGGAGTATCTACAAATATTACTTGCAGAAATTTCACATTAAGCTTCCTGAAGACTCCACTGGCAGTAGTCAGCGCCAGGAATTCACTTGGCGTACGCTGAACTCAGTCTCTGTGAGGGCTTGCAATCCCAAGGGTTACTCCCAAGGCTGAGGAAGAGCTGGCAGCAGCTGAAAGCTTGCCTTGTTGTACCACTGGGAATCTGTCTAATCACTTCTGGTCAATTTACATCACGTATCTTGTGTGTTTTTACATGTCTCTCTGTGTGTCACTGAAGACCATGTGATCCCTTGAGATGGATGGTTCTTCAAGCTCTCAGACTTTCCCTTCAGTGATGCCAAGATCCACTGAGTATTTGCAGAATGAAGTCATTTGGTTTGCCATCTCTCAAGACTGATGGTGAAAGAGTGCTTCCTTCTTTGGTGATGGAGTGTTCTCCTGGGCCTTGCAGGGTTCTGGACTCTTTGCTTGCCAGGAAAACTCAAATCTAGGAATCTGTGCTAGTCCCAGTTAGTGCAGTTAATGCAGCCATTGGTGTGTTCTGATTTTGTTGCTGTTCTCGGGAGTTTAGATGCTAGTGGACAACCCTGGCTGATTCACACATGGAAAAAGAATGTCATGATATATCATGAAACATTAAGATGAAGCTTTTAGAATGGGGCATCCTGAAGGTAACTTGATCGCCACCAAAAAAGTGCCTGAATGTCAAAATTTCTCATTGCTCATGGAGTTTCATGGAGGCCTAAACTCATTTCTCCCAAGGATCCTTCACAAAGAAAGGCAGGGTGTAAATCTGCTGATGATTGCTGCCTTTACCCTGGCTGCTGATTGTGAGTGACAGCTTGGAATTGTACAATGCTTTTCAGACCTGCTTGCAAAGAACATGAAGCTTGTTACTGTACTTCATCCCACAGCTCAGGTGGGTAATGGTTCTCCAGTTTAAAGTGAGTCTAGTTGTTATTTGTCTTTTTGGATTAAGTTCTGATTTTTGTAAGGGGACCTGATTTTTCACTCAATATCCAGCCATCCATTTCCTTTTCAAGACCTCTACCTGTTTAATAGTCTATTATTTTTTAAAATGTAAATAATGATATTCTCTAATGAAGGCTGAGTATAGTATAAGTAATTTGATATGTGATACAGTACAAAATTGCCGTGTAGGGGTCAGCATCTCTACTGAGGAAGTCATCTGCTTGTGGTAAGAGGCTCTGTTTTCTCTCATCCCACTCCCTAGGGAATTCTTAACTATGAAAATCCTAGCTGAATTTCTGTTATACTGATAGTCATGATATGGATGAGGCCATCATCTCTAACAGCTTCACCTTTTCTGAAACATTTTTTCTTCCAGGAGCATGAGAGAGATTCCAGTCTGTTAACTGTTCCTTCTAATGTTTTCTTCTTCCAGGTAACTTATCAGGGGGGTTTTAAGAGCTTATGTTGGGACAGTGCTGTATATTCTGTCTGCCAGGTCTCAAGAAATTACTGTAATTGTTTTCCATCTAGCACATTTCTATGGGCAAGGGCTTTCTTCATAACACACAAAATGTTATTATGCTGAAAATCAAACCTTTCATACGTGGTGATTGCCAAAACGAAATGATCTGATGGTGTGACCCTGGGGAAATAGTCTCACTGGTTATCTGGTGGTTCCATGGCTTGCAGCAAGACTGTCAAGGCAGATCCACGACCTTTGCTGAGAGCATTCTTTGCTGCAGCTCAGGCAACAGCAGTGAAACATGTCCTTGTGCTCATGATTTGCAAAGTCACTATTGGGGAGCTGCACTTGCGCACAGGCACTGCTGCGTTCCTTGGTTTCCATGTCTGATGGGTGTGTTGCTTCTCAGCAAAAGTATAAGATAGGCATTCAGTTACTCTGTGAATGTGTGTGGTGTTGCCTGGATTCATCACGCAGCACGGGGCAGGTATGGGAGCACCCACAGGAGAAAACTGACCGTTCACTCTCACGCTTTGAGACGTGTTCTCCATCTGTGGCTGTTTCTCCAGCTATCCTCCTTCTGACAGATCACCATATGTGAGGTAAGAAAGGATATAATGGCCACAGTGCCAAATACTTTGGCACACATGGGTAATGAATGATGTGCTGTAAGAAAGGGAGGCAGCTGCAGTGGAGTCCATGCGTGCTGCAAAGACTTTAAGAAGATGTATACATGTGGAAAAAGCATATGGATTTCTTCAAGATATGTTGACTGCACATATAATTCTTGGTGGTTCTTTTTTCTGGATTTCAGGGGTTGCAAACTAATGTCATGCACAAAATGCTATTTTCCCTTCCTTTGCTTTCTATGTAAATAGATATATAGCAGTGACAAAGAAAGGCATAGGTGGTTATTTATATGCACAAAGAAATCCTCATTTCTTAGGATCTGCCTCAGAGTTGTATTATGTGGTGTTTCATGGGAAAGAGATAAAAAGCTTTTCCACTTTTTTTTTT
>WAAG01095053.1:0-11153 GCA_013390105.1 Tichodroma muraria
TATTATTATTGTTACTATTTTTAAGAAATCCAGAATCTTCTATAAATCATGGTTAAGAGTCTCCCTTTAGGTAAAGAATTAAGTTTCATAGTTTGGCATGTAATGAAAATTGGAAGGGGTTTTCCTTGTCTTGATCTCTTCAAGTTAACCTGAGGGGTTCATCTCACTTTTATCTTCACTAACAGGATCTTTTCAAGTTTCTTTGAAAGTTTTGACAGGATCTGTTTTATTAGAGATAGTTAACTTTGTCTTCTATATTTTTGTGGATGTCAACAGGATAATAATTCTTCTTACAAAACCCCCCAAAGATGTCTGGATATATCAGGGACTACATTTAATAGCCAGAGATAAGAATTTTTGCCTGGCAGCTAATTTGCAATTGCTAAGAGTCTGAATGCTTGTGTTCTAAAGAACAGTGATCCTGATTCAAATATCCCTAATGTTCAATTTTATAAAAAGCATTCTTAATAGAATAGATGAAAGTCATGTTGCACAAAACAGTCTTAGCCATTTTTCATAGATACAGCTTAAATGAAAGTGATTTTAGGAGTCTGCATTTTATTTAGACTCAGTGAAGTCATACAAGCTTAGAAATAATTGTTTATAATCACATATTACATCTTTGTTTCTCACAGGGCACAGCCTTTTTGTTTGAAGCCTGCTGTTCTTGAAGAATAACCAAACCTCATTGTGTCAGTTAACTTCTTTTTATAATTGTTTTTTTAATTGATTTAGCTACTTTGCTTCCCTTAAAAATACTGCTGGGCTGCAAACTGTAAAAGTAAAAGTGTCTGGATTTCTTAAATGTAGTTTATCCTTTAATAAAAAGCAGGAATTTACATTAAAGAAACTACAGCTTTCTTTGATATTTCTACTTTTGTTAGGAGGGTACTGAGATTTCTCTTCTTAAAGTTACTGAGCTCATATTCTGACATAGAGTATACGAGAAAATTTTCATTCTTTCCTGGCTATGTTATAAATACAAATGCTTTGGCATTTGAAATCAGATGTTTGGAGTGAATTAAGTTACTGGAATATGCAAAGTGAGTACAGAGCGAACCTATTATGTTCAAGTTTGTGTCTCAATCTTTTACAGTTTTCAGCATGTAAGCATGAGAGTTACGCAGTTCTACAGGAGAAATAAATAACTTAAAGTTCATTATTACAAAAAGAAAGGGACCTCTTTGAGGCTTAATTTTTATCTTTCTTAAAGTCAAAGCCGCTTAACTGAAAGTTTGGCACAGAGGAAAATATTCTTTTCCACTGTAGAGGAGTTTGTGTGTATATTTGTTGATGCTGTTACTGATTTGTGCAGGGTGAGTGTGTGTTGGTGTCCACTTTTTTTTTACATACATGTTATATTTCCTACATAAAAACTAAAAGCAACCTTTAAAAAAAATTATTAATATCTGGGCACATGCAAAATCTTTGATTTCAGGAAGTCTTCTTTTAGATTAATCATTGTGTTTTCTGATGGGTGTGTGTATGTCTGTAACGAATAGAAGTTTTGATTTTTCCTTTTCCTAATCTTCCAGAATTACATTCAGATCCTTTGAGTTTCACGTAATGGCTTAAGAAAATTTATGTACTCAAGTTCAGGGGTAGTTGGAAAAATCTTTTTGTAGCGGTTCAAATTGCAAATATCAAAAATCAATCCATATCTGCATTTTTTTTACCTGAGGTACACTAGAAGAAATGTTACAGGGTCAGAAATTTTTTTTGACTTGAGTATATAGTTCTCTGCAAAGTTAACACCATCTGAGATCCATCTCTTTTGCCTGCATTTTCAAAGGCATATTCCCATAGAAAGTACTGTGCTCTTCATCCTTTGGGGATTCAACTAAGCAGCATGCAGTCCAGTCAGGGAAGCCTAAGTTCCAGAAAGAAGGAAGAGCTCATAGCTGAGCTCTAGACTTGTACTAGTCACCTCTAATTGGTACCTGATGAGGCTTGAAACTATTATAATATTTGTGTCTGCCCTTCTCTGGTGACATAGGCATCCTAAGGCACAGAACTCACATTTTCAGCAAAAGGGTATCCAGACAGGGTGTTTGATTCTTGCCCTGGCATGCTTAGCTGCTCTGAATCCTTTTTCTTCCATAGGAAATGCTGTAACCATGGTTCCATGTGTTTGCTGGCTTTGGAGACAGCAGTACAATGTTTTGTTGGTGATGTTACTCTGCCATGTGCATCATCCTCCCCACTGAAGAGTCTGTCTGCTCTTCTGCAGCTGCAAATTACAGCATACATGAAAACCTGTCTCCCGCTCTTCTTTGCAGTAGTTGTTGTCACTAAATGCTGTCTGTCTCCAGAACATTAACCTTTCTTCCTAGCAGCAGTAACCTTTAGCAGAAATTTTACTGGTAGCAGAGTGTAGTTCAGTGTGGGTCATGATAATTTCCTTTCTGATTTCTTTTCCCAAAAATACTTGAGTGTGCATCCTGTTGGAGATGAAATCGTAACTTGTCTGAATAAACGTGGAGGCAGCTTGCCAAAGATTGTGCTCATAATAAAGCAGCTGCTTCTTGCAGTTTTATTTCAATTTTTTACTATTTGTTTTAAATAGAAGGCATAATATTCGAGCTTACAATTGATAACAGCTTGAAAATTGTGCATAAAGTGATTCTTGGAGTGGTTGCTGCTTTAACATGTAGTATAATAAAAATAATTATATGCACAGTAGGGTCATCAACATTCATTAACATATAGATTATGAAGATAGCTTTGCTCTGATTAGTGAGTGTTTCAAGGGCAGGCTAAGCTAAAGCACTTTGGAAATTCTGCTCCTTTTTATGTAGAGTCAGTCAGTATCAACTAACTCTGATACTAATTCTGAACAGACTGAAGTTGTCCTTCCATTCTGCCTGTTGAAAAGTAATATGCAGTGGAATCCCAGAATCACAAAATTGTTAGGGTTGAAAGAGACCTCTGGAGATAATCTAGTCTAACCCCCTGCCAAAGCAGGAATGCCTTGGTTTTGGTAGGGTTTTGTTGGGAGGCTTTAGTCTGCATTTATAAATACACTTGCTTTCACGTTTAAAAAAAAGGAATCAAAGAAGCACCATACACCTGGGACAGAAGATGGGGAGCTTTGAGTTTTCCCTTTAGCTTCAGGAAAATTAATTTTACAGTCTTGGATCAGCCCTCAAAAGGACTCTGCATCCTACACAGACAAGTTCTGTCTTTGTTACTGGGCAATTTAAAATGCTACAGGAGTGTATTGAGAGAAGTATTAATCTTGAAGTTTTATGTGGTCTTTTAGAAAATCTGGCCCAGGTCAGAGTGTGTTTTGAAGACACAACCTGAGACCCTTTAACATCACGAGAATTTTCGTTGAAAGGACTGAGGGAAGAGAAGTTTGGATTGCTGTCACAATCACAGTCCCCATTGCTGCCGAAAAGTTGAGCTACTGTGTTTTTAGATTGGTATATATTCAAATGCCAAAATACTGTGCCTGGGAAAAGTGTTCTTGCAGTTCCACTAACACGATGAAGCTGTCTGTTACTGAGATTGGGTAATCATTTGCTAGCTAACAGATGCTTTCTTTCTTGTCATCTGGAAACAATGAAGTTGCTAACGACTGCTACCATTTGAGTGTCTGAAATCAACCAAGAATCTTCAACAAGGGAACATCTACTCTGTGAATTCTTCCAAATACTTTTCTACCCACACCTGTATGCCAGATATAAGTTTTAGAGGTCTAGTAGAGATTGCAGCATTTCCTGTTCTGTTCATTCAGTATTTTTATTTTTGGGAAAGGTTCAAATCTTCTAATTTCTTCCCTTTTCTCCATTGTCCTCTAATCTTACCTAGTGTTACACCTTTTATATTTCAGTGAGTAGCATTAAATCTTGAAGGTGGGGGCTCAGTCATATGCTTGCTCCTGCCACTGAAAGGCAAGATCATCTATCAGTAATGATTCCAGGAACTGAGGTTTTGGTTATAGAACATCAGTTTCAGATAGCTGAGGTTTTGGCTAATTGCTGTTCCTAAGTAAGCCCAAAGAGAAAGTTTTCCTGGAATCACTGCAAGTTTGGGGTTGGGTTTCCTTCGCTTAGAGTTGGTTGTACTTAATTTGTGAAAATAGGGTTCATGTATGAGGGAGGACCGAATTCAAAACTTGGGAATTGAATCTGTGCTTTGGTGTCTGGAATGATTGCTGCTTAGTGGGTATAGACTGGTATTTAGATTTTTGAAGATGTATTACACACTTTTAGGAGGAGTACCTTTTTTTTTTTCAGTACACAGTACTCATTTTGAAATATTATTGGTTATTATCATCTGATTGTGATAATTGCACTATATTATGTTTTATATTGGGTTTTAACCTCTTTCTCCATAACTCCTTGGACATTACACTGACTAGCAAACGATGGGTGCCAGATAACTCAAGGTATAATAATCTCTGCTGATTGCTGCCAGGTGTGTCCTAAAGTAAGTTACGTATTGGGTCTGTGGCATAAGACACTAGTGGTATTTGAGGATTTTTCAATATCTTCAGCTTTGATTTTTTTTTTTTTTTTATTACACACTGGTGTAATAAGCAAGACAAATAGATGATTGAGATCAGAAGTAGAAACATTTTTGTTTTGGTATTCTGCATAAAAAAATGCTGTTTTTCAAAACTTTTTTCAATTTTCCATTAGCAAGAAGAACATAAACACACATCTTTCATTAAATGTGGGAAAGGTTTGATCCTGGCAATGTTCTACCAGAAAGGATCGACATTAACTTTGTGTAGTTTCTATTAGAGTGGTTGTTTAGTCAGGACCTCATTGTACTCAAAATGTCAAGATTGTGACATCTTCAAACATTAGCCAGAGTAGGGGTAGTAGTTCCTCTGAGGAGTCTGCCTTAAGGCATTATAGTCTGTTACTGCTGTTTTTCTGTTGGGGTGGATAAGTATCATGCTTTTTTCCAAGGACAAAACTATTACAGACTTCCTGCCACTACCCCACCCCCTCTCCCCACTTTGGACAGTGACAGTGTTTTACGAAGTATTTATCAGAAAGCCTTCCTCCCATCCTTTTCATCCTGGGGTAGGGCCATGGGGACATTGTGCATGTTCAGGGAGTGCTGAGAATGAGTAGACATTGATCTTCTCCTCACGATATATCAGAGTCAGCTATTCTATCCGTGAAGAAATATTGCTTTCTCCCACTAATACATATCTTGTTTTTGACTGAAACAAAACTAAGCTTAGTTTGAGGTTGGTTTTTTTTTCACCCCTCCAGCAAACACATTAATCCAGTATTTCAACTGAATGTGATAATCCCTTGCAATTAGTATGAAACATTGTCTTCCTCTGGTAAAGCTGGAATCTATCTCACGCTGCAGCTGTATGTTCCTATTCCTAGGCTCCATATGACATCTTCACAAAATAGTTGAGGTTGGAAATTTTCTCTGGAGGTCATCTGGTCCCATGCTAAATTTTAGCCCCATGCTAAAGCAGGGTCCCCTAGAGCTGAGTGTCCAGGATCGTGTCCCAGCAGCTTTTCAGTATCTCCAAGTTGCAAGACTTTGTAGCCTCTCAGTGTAACTTGTGCCACTGCTTCCTAATCCTCACTGGGAAAAAAATGCTTCAGGATGTTAAGATGTAAGGTTCTGTGCCTGTTACCTTGGTTCCTGTCTCTGGGCAGCACTGAGAAGAGCCTGGCCCTGTCTTCTTTGCACCCTCCCTTCAGGAATTTATACTCCTTATTAAGATCCCTCTGAGCCTTCTCTTTCCAGGCTGAACAGTGTGGCCATGTCTCTCTTTTCCTGATGAGCCAACCACTGGACAAGCCCTTCAGCACTGGACGCAGTGCTGAGTAGAGCAGAGGGGTCACCTCCCTCAGCCTGCTGGCCATGCCCTTCCTAATGCACCCAGGATGCCGTTCACCTTCTTTGGGGCAAGCGTCCCTTGCTGGCTCATGTTTAGCTTGGTGTCCACCAGGACCCCAGGTCCCTGTCTGCAAAACTCCTTTCTTGCTGGCTCTGGGTGTTCCCCAGCACATACTGGTCCCTGGGGTTGTTCTCTCCAGGTGTAGGGGAGAGATTTTTGAACTTCTTGAAGTTCCTGTCAGCCCATTTATCTTGTAAGCCTGTAAAGGTCCCAGTGGATGGAAGCAAGACCCTCTGACATACCAGCCACTCCTCCCAGTTTGGATGACAGTTTGGTGTTATCTGCCAATGACGGGAGAGGACTGGACCCAGTATTGACCCCTGGAACACACTGCTGGTCCTTGGCCTCCGAGCAGCCATTGTGGCATTGATCACCTCCTTCCGGGCCCTGTCATTCAGCCAGTTTTCTCTCTGCTCATCCAGCCCATACGTTGACAGCTCTTCCTTGCAAGGATCTTTATGGGAGGCAGTGTCGAAGGGCTCACTGAAGTCCAAGGAGGTGACATGCACTGGTCTCCCCTTTTCTGCCAGGCCAGTTATTTCATCATATACAGTTATCAAGTTATTTAAGCATGACTTGCCTTTGGTGAGTCCATGGTGACTGCTCCTGGTGACTTTCTTGTCTTTCATGTACTTGGAAATGGTTTCCAGGATTAGCTGGTCCATCAAAAAAAATTCTGCTCTTCAGAAAATTTTGAGTAGGCTCTACACATCTTTTGATTTTTCTTATTTCTTGTGTAAAAGTTATCTAATTTCATGAAATGTTTTCAAGGGTGCTGTTCTTTAATTTCTTAATATTTTCATGTTCTCTTATCCTGCAGCTGAACTCACTGTTGGGAGTTACACGTTTTAATTTCCTGCAGCTGTGAAAATCTGATGTTTTATTATGAATGTGAGCTGTTGGTAGTGTTAAGTTTTGATTTACTGAAGTGTGCGTTTGTAGTACTGTATCATATAGGTTCTTTCTTGAAATACCTCCTATGCTTGTCTCTCTCCTCCCACTGGGCAGGGAAGAAATGGCACAGGAACCCTGGATGATACTGGATGTCTGGGGGGAGGAGGGTGTGCAGGCTTTGCACATAAGCGTAGCTATGACAGGACTGATTGAAATGCACTCAGCAAAAAAGCCCTTCAAAGAGCCCTTTTGCAATGAAACCGCTTGAGCTTGTCTGTGGTGTGTACTGGAGACAGTACTTTTGTAGCCAGATATTAGTTAAAGAAGCAGTTCTTTGAATTATAAATGGAAAACTCAGCTTACTCTTCATAGTGGCATGTAGGATGATGGTACAAGATTTTAAAGTGATATAACAAAAACCATTTCTAAACTATTGTGGAGGTTGCTATGATTTGCTGCCAAAAGAAGGGACAGCTCTTTAATTGTTTTAACAGCTCTGTTAATCTTTTTAACAGCTCTTCTAGTCTGTATGCAGGGAGAGCTTCAGAGCAGAATCAGGAGGTCTAAAACACTTAGTGATGTGTTTCAGTTTTCATGGTAGCAGTCTGGGCAGGAGGAAATCACTGGGTGATTCTATAAAAGTGTGGAGACATCTCAGATTTACCTGCTGAACCTTTCCAAAGAGCGCCACTGCTGAAAGCATTGCAATACTTAGGAATTCCTGATTTAAAAATTCTTAGGATATTCAACACATACCCTGTAATTCTGTACTTCGAGGTGGAAGGGGGAGCTCTGTGTGTCAATCAGTGTCCTTTGTACTCCAAATTTTTGTGGCTTATATGAAGATTAATTCATCTCTTCTGGTTTCTTTTAGGGGCTTGCTTTCAGTCTTTTTATCTAACTTGATCTAAAGCGATTTATATCATGCTTATTTCCTTGGGTGTAATGACTTTTTGAGTTAGAAGGAAAATGTGTGTATGGAAGCATGCAGTGTGTGAAGTTCTTGAAAAAGTGTGTCAGTATGGTAGAGGCAAAATGTGCTTTATTTTCTGTGTTCTAGTATAGTTTAAAATAGAATGGAATACACTGGCTTTAGCTTCTTGCATTTATGGTGTGAAAATAAGCAAAATCTTGTACCTCACCATATTGTGGCTTAGAGGAGTTACTCCACCCTGCTGTGCCTCGCAGCTCAGTGATGCCCATCAGTGAATCGAGGCTGCCGTTGTAAGCAGCACTTTGGCAAATGAAGTATTGCCAGTGGGCTTCTTTTTCAGGCCTTCTCTGTGGGAGTGGGAAGGAAGGAAGAGTAGGTGTGTGGGTGGGGACTAGCTGGTTCTTTCACCAACTGGTCCAGAACTAAGCCTTTTGATCCTAGGCCTTAGAACAGCATGGTTCTTATCTTTGGTGTCTAGCTAGACATCAGCTAGACTATAAAGCTGATGCATGTTGAAATTTCAGTGACTGTGATTGTCTAGAGTTAAACAGTCTTTACTTTGAGACCCTGGAAAATGGTATAAAATAACACTTGGGCTTTGTATGTGAAATGGGGTAAGAGTATTTTTCACTGTTTGGGGTGCACACACAACTGCAAGCAGATTCCAGTTCTGATTTTGCTGTTGTCTCAAAAGAGTTGTGTGATGCCGATCAGCTTGTGAAAGGTGTAATTTTTCAAAGCATTTATTTGCTTGATACACTTGCAGTGTGTTTACTTTTTAGGGTCAGAGTCTCAGAGAGTGTAAACCCTTTTACAGACTGCATACATCTCTGAACCACTTTTTGAATTTTTTGTTCATTCTCAGTTTATATGCGTGCATGCAGATGTATGATGTCTTCCTCCCTAAGAGTGTCTTCTGTGCTACAGCATCTTGAACATAGTTGGTTGAGGTTAGGCTCAGGAAGCTTGGCCATGTTTGAAATCCATGTCACATACTAAAATTTTCAGGTGGCTCACAGCTGTAAGATATTTTCTACGTGGTTTAGAGAGTCCCCAGAGTTCGAGGTGTGATTTTTGTGTGGGGGGTGATTGTGTCTTCTTGGTGTTTCTGTTGCCGCAGCGAAAGCCAAGACTGCAGAGTCAGCAGTGCTTACCAGCTGGTTTCCTGCCCTGGCTGAGGATTTGGCTTACACCACAGCCAAAGCCAGCTTGTTTTTCTGATCAGTCACACGATGCAGCCTTGGCATAGGAAAGGCACTTGAGTGCCAGTGGCCTCTTGAGTATCAAAAGCCACTGCCTGGCCACCCATCGTGTTGCCATGGTCTGTTTGGGCTACATGTTCACCACATTTCTGAAAATCATAGTCAACATCTGCTGAATTTGGTATCCAGATTTGAAGAAAAATGGAGGTGCTGCAAAGCGCTGTGCGTGTAACTTGGTTTCACTATTTGAAAAATAAAGCCAAACATGCTCACTGAGGGCCTTTGGGCTGAGCTGGTATGTTTTGTGACATCCTGTGGCTTGAAGATGAGTACTGTAGTTTATGTAGCCCTGTTAACTGACTAGTTTGGGATTCTTGTATTCCGTTAGGTACAACATCGATCCTGGCTTGTACTGTCCATTTTTCTCTCTTGGAGCATGCATGGAAGGTTTGAACTCTTTGTTCAGTCAGCTCCTAGGGATCTCTCTCTATGCTGAACAGACAAAGAGAGGAGAGATTTGGTCTGAAGATGTTCGAAAGTTGGTAAGTGTTCTTGTTCCCACCATCTGAAAACAACGAGAAGATAAACAAGATAGTGTGTTCCTCTGAGCTATGAATCAAACTTTTAAAAAATCTATTTGAATACCTATCAAAAGCATAAACTAGTTGTCTAATTTTAGTTGAAGTTAAACCTAAGAGGTTTATTATCTCTTTAGGTGCTTTTTGGATGTTTGGTATTTTATGGCCTTAGTAATAGCTCTGTGTCAAGGATGCCTGAATCAGAAACAGTTTCTGTGTTTGGAGATTATTGTTGCTCCTTTATGAATGAGCCCTGTTAGTTTATTTAGTTTCAATGTATAGATGACTGTAGACTAGAATGCTGTAGGTGTGTGTCCTAGCAGTCATGTGTCTTTGCCTTGTTTTTTTTACTCTGTAAGTCATCTTTAATTTGAGATTGATTTTTACTTTTCTTTTATTTTTCTGCCCTCTTTTTAGGGGAGGGTGGAAATAAAAACTTGGGCAATAACTTACTCATCAGGTTCCCAAGTTCCTCTGTTGTCTTCCTACATCTATTCACTGCCAGATCTTCTCCACTGCTCTTCTATCCTCAGCCTCCAGCAAGAGATGCTGTTCTTTATATATTGTGGGTCTATTTATAATTACTCCTTACTCTATTTTCATTTCCATGGTAAATCAGCTTCGGTTTGTCATTTGGAGGCTACAGACAGTGCTTTTTTAACACAGAAAGTACTTTTAATACTAATCTGTGACTAGCTAGTTTTGAGTGAAATGCAGAAATGTCTGTAGTTTGAGATACAAGATGTGAATTTTGTACATTATTTTTTTTCAATTAAAATTACAAACAGATTTTATATTAATTATTCCCAGTTCTTTTGTTATTTATTCATTATAAGTCTTGGGATTTGAATATTATGCCTTCAATTTACACGTTATCAGTGCTTTCATTATGAAAATGATGCTCTTTTTTTCTTCAGGCTGTTGTTCATGAAACTGAAGGTTTGCTAGGATACATCTACTGTGACTTCTTCCAGCGACCTGATAAACCACATCAGGTAACATTTATGATCTGACTTCAGCTTGGGTTTTATATAAGTAATGACTGTCGCATTACTGCCTTTTGCATTAATGTAAATTTAGTAAAACTTGGTAAAATATTTTTTGGAGCAAGCTTTCATTAAAAAAACATCACCCAATAGGCTAAACTCAGACTCTGTGGTGCAGAAGTAACAGGCGTTATGAAATGTCATAGAACTCTGTTTAGAGAAATGGTAGATGTTTAAACACTTATTTTCTGGCCTAACGTTTACAAGTCGAAACAACCTGACATTTACACTTTCTAATCTTTACTCAACTCAACTAATTTTTATTCTAAATTCTCCTTAAAACTGTAGATGGTTTTAACTGTTGTGGCTCAGTCACTGCCTAGTGCCAGTATATTTGCAATAGGATGCAGTACAGTAAACACTTCACTCTGTAGAAGCATCTGCAAATTACCAGATTTAGTGAGGTGATGAGTGGACAAACTTTAAATATACATTAGTTTAATATATAACTCTGTTTTGGTAGTGTTTCACAATATACTAGTAGTGCTGTGTGATATATTTTATAAAGTTACTGCTGAAGGCTAAGGAGAGAACTTAATCTGTACATGATGGATTTGAAGCATCAGTAAATTTCTTGGCACTAGTGATACCTGTTAGAAAATTTGAATGTTTTTG
>WAAG01095086.1:0-10700 GCA_013390105.1 Tichodroma muraria
TTATCTTTTGGGGTGCCTCTGTGCTTAAGAACTCACCTGCAGGTATCTTGGGTATAAATAATCCCAACCACATCATGCCCGAGTGTGCAGAAACAATGCACCGCTGCTCTGCCAAGCAGTCAGCATCGGGTTGATGTGGGAAGGCATTTGCTCCCATGGCAAATGCTGGCAGGCAGCCCTCATTCCCCACAGTGGGGAGATGCTTGTGGAGGGGTGACAGAACCTGACAAACATGTCCTGTGCACTTGGAGATAGACTGGTGCTTGCAGGGGGCTGGGGAGGAGGGAAGCAGCCCCCTTGCCCAGCATGCTCTCCTGAATCCCCCTCAGACCTGGGATGAGGTGCTGTAGTGGGAATGGTTGCTTTATGCACACAAAAATACAGAAAGCTCTTATTTATAGTGTGCTGAACATGGGACTTTCCTGGGCAGAGAAGGAGGGCCCCAGTGCCACCAAGGCACTGATCTATGCCAGTGCGGTGGGGGAGACAAGCATCTGATAACCATAGTGCTGGAAAGCTCATGGAGGCTTTCAACCATGGGGATGCCCCCAACAGTCTCAGCACCCCTAGGTGCCTTTCCCTGTGGTGACACCAGTGAGGCAAAGTGTCACCAATGCCACCACATGCTGGCTTTCCTTGCTGCCCTCATGGGTGGGAAGGAACTGCCTGAGTGTCTTGTGTCAGGGCAGGGCTGATTTTCACTGGTGCCTTTTACATGCTCCAGGAACTCAGAGGTAACAGATGGCAGCGTTTATTGTGTTGCAGTGGCGTCCCCTGCCAGCTTTGCATTGATCCAAGTCTGGCAGCACAGGACAATCCCTCCCATTCATAAAATCCTGGGATTTTCATTGTTTCCTTTGACATTGGTTTTTGAATGATACTGATTTATACTTGTGAACGGCTTAGCAATCTTGTGACAAATAACACCGTGGCATGGGGTCAGGGGCAGGGAGGCAAAACCATTTTTCTTTTTGCTCCAGTTCTCTCCCAAGCTGGGTGTGAATTATGGTCTACAGTTAATGATGAAGTGCTGAGGCTGACGGAACATTCTGTTTACCCAACAAAAGGAACAAAGCACATCTTTTAGCAAAAAGCAATATTTGTTTGTATTTGAAAGCCCAATGGCACTCAGAAAGCACTGAGGCTTTGAAGCTGGTGTTTGGGGGGAGGTTGAGTGAATGCAGCAATAAAGCTGACAGTTTTAGAAGCAGGGATACCTAAAACCCCTTCTCTCATAGAACAGTGATGCATATAAAATGACCTGGATGGGGTATAGGTCTAACTCTTGCTTATAGCTCTGACTACAGCTGAGGGTAAATGACTGTCAGGATAAAATGCTGTTATGGCACAGTGTTTTCACAATCCCAAATGCTGCTACTTCACAGTTATAACCTAAAGAGCTGGTGAAAGGGGACTGTAAATGTTTGGAACAAAAGGGTAATATCCTTACAATATAATAAAATTTCTCAGCACTAAAGCTGTGACTCAGCCCTGGATTTCATAAATATATGAATGGGAATCTTCTGGCATGGAGATTCAGAGAAACCCTGGACCATAAGGCCTCTCAGTGGATAGCAGTAGCCCTGGATGCAGTTAGGATTCCCTGAAGTGCCCCAGCACTTTGCAGGAAGGGAGAATCACTGCCCTGAAGCACCTCACTCCCTCTCCAGAAGTGGGACAACTGGGAAAGCTACTGCCCCCACAATGTGATAAATACCCACACCCTACTCATTCAGCACCCTTCATATGTCCCTATCTTTACTATAACCGTGGATCCAGCTCTCTGCTAGACAAGCCTGGTCCTCCTCCATCCCCTGAGCATGCTGCGTCACAAATTTCATCACACAGCTTCCGTCTGGTGCAGTGGATGTACACAGCACTGTAACCCATACTGTAGAGGGATGACAAATAAAATTAAGTATTATTTATTATTTGAACAAATACAGCATATTTCTTACCAAATATTATTAAATATAAATTTAAACTTATAAGGACCAACAACCAACTCACTTATTATTTTAACCTTAGCTTTTTTTTTCCTTGAAGTGCTCTCATATTTGATATTTAATTCACAATCATGATGGTCCATTTTAAGGTTATGGTAGGGTATTAAAATAGCTTGAACTGAATAAACACAGATAATATTCAAACATTACTTTTGTGTTCTCAAAGTCCTTGAGACAGTTGGAGCTCTAGGACAGGAGCTGATCAGATTGAACCAGAGTTTCACCAAGGAGATGCACCAGCTCTTAGCAGCAGCAGCAGCCACTTCTCCAGGTACAGAAGGAATATACACTTTATTTTGCTTTAGTTGTTTAAAATCCATGACTATGGATAAGGCTTTCAGTAACCAAGCTACTAATTTCCAGTGCAAAATGTAGCTTGAGAAGAGTAACTGACACATATGAAACCAATTTACCATAGTTTTAAATTTCTGTACTTTTATTAAATCCCACTTTCCATCCAGAAACAGCAGGATGCAAAAAAGAGTTAGCAAAAAAAAAGCCAAATTCTGTGCAAAGACTGTATACATGTTCAAATCAACACATCTTTATGGCTAGCAATCAGCAAGGTCTAGCTCTCCCTTGCAAAAGAATCAAGGAGAAGAAATGTAACAAGATTAAAAGTAATTATTTAAAGGAAAGTGTCTTGCTGCTAATTTATATTGTAATTAAAGATACTGATTGTAACCCTTTTGATTGATATAAGTCTATTCATATGCACTGTTCTCTGAAGATGCCTTCACTCTTTCCTTTGACTAGAAATCATTGATCTTGGTGGAGAGAAACTTTGAGGAAAAAGCAGTTACCCTTGAGCCCTCTGATGCAAGTGGAATAATATGAAGACCAAATCTGAAGCAGGACCTGATGGCTAGGCAAGGCAGCCAAACTGAGTGCCATGAGAGGAAATGTTCTTGCTGTGGAATTGGGCAAGCACAGTCATGCTCTCTTTCTCCCAGCTTAAGGACTTGGTATGAAAATGATCCTGAACTGAAATCTTGTCCTGTTGCAATGTATGCCCTGACTTTACTTCTCCAAGGCAGACGTAAGCATTATGGTCCCTCTGGAAGGCATGATTGAAGGGATATGTGAAATGTTCTTGCTGGTCTTTCTCGTGTCCTACAGGAATTATTCATGAGGTAGTATCTGCTCTAAGGTTCCTCATTCCCCAGAGAGATGTCACAGACTGTCTGTTACCAAACACAGTCCCATGAGTTACAAGGAGAGAAGTTTCCTCCTGTATGAAAAGGAATAAATGATGCATTGTGGTATTCAAAACATCAGAGGAGTCATTCTAACTATGAAGAGCACTGTCAAAGGGGCAGGTGTTGCCTCGCTGAGATTTCATAAAATCCCTTTAGCAACTTGCTGTCCCATTTCCAACTGGCATTGCTGTATGCAGAAACCAGCCCCATCCTGCTTTTTTGTTCACCAAAGGCCAAGAGATGCTAAAGTACTCTGGAGGCTTTCAAGTGATTGCAGAATACTGCTGGTTCTCAAGAGCACAATTTCATCTGAGCTGCCAGTATTTCCCATGGTGTTTATCCCTCATGATTTTGCAGTCTTAATGACTCCTGAGTCTCTGCATCACCCAGGGTCTGCTCTGAAACATGATGCATAAACATGAATATAAACAGCTCAAACTCTTTCACATCTTTGTCTCATTCCCATTTATTCTTTGGTATAAGACATTTAATATGCTTTAAGTAGTTTTTATCAGTGATATAGAGTTACTGTTTAGTCTATTATCTCTTGACCATCACTCAGTTATAGTGATTATTAGATTCCTGCAGGGTAGATTTAACTAAGTATATTTGACTATTCTCATTTGAAAAACCCACATCTTTGCAACATTATCTTTCTTCGCCCCTTCTTTTTTTTTAGTGATGAAGCAGTCTGTGGTGTCAATACAAATGCTGTGACATTTATAGCAGTTCAGCTGGGAACATACCGCCTGCATGTTCCTTTTATTCCTAATTTGCTGATGATTTCCAGCAGTGTAAGAGCACAAGCAAGCACTCTGTTTGATAGCAGTGTCTGCTGGTGCCCTTTTCTCTTTTTTTGTAACCCTTATCTAATTTTGGCAGGACCACAGTTCCTGCTCTTAGACCTGATAACAGGCTCAGCACACAGCCCAAACCTACAGTAAAAGGCTTTGAGAACATTTAGGCAGGATTCTCAGTGCAGCACATGCTGAAGTGGGGCCACCTGACCCATGAGACAGGGTACCCTTTGGGTCCAGTGAGCTTGCTGGGTACTCACAACCCTAATAATCCTAGCACTTAGTACTGCAATTGGCATGTCTTGTCTATCTTACTGACTCCCTTTGTTCCCTCTCTCCTGATTTGTAAATGGTCTCAAATACTAACTAAGAATTGCTGCTTAACCACGGTGTCCCACAAGTTCTTGTATTTTCTGATTTATTTGTGGTTTCCATGGTGCAAACCTTAATGTGCCAAACAATGTGGGGAGAGAACTGGGAGGGTCAGATCTTAAGGCAAGAATCATAACCCTTTACCACAATCATATGCAAGGAAAAGATCATTTAATTTTGAGTGTTCATATATTGACATCAGTACCTTGTGTTAGACTAAAGTATATCATCCAGAAAAGCAACAAATCATCAGCTGATGCTATCAAGAAGTGGAGAAACAATTTATAGCTCAGCCCCTTTTTAACCACACTTGTACTTGTGCACAAATGTACTTGTGTAAAAAGTGCATTTTTTATTTCTGCTACCTAATAATTATTATCTGTTGATAATTTAAATATTACCACTGAATCATTTATCTGAAATACTAATACCTTCCTAATAATAGGCATTTTAAGACACTACAGAAGTATTGTCTACAGATTTTGACAAATAAATGATATTTTTTCACAGAGCTCTTGGCAATTTTCCTGTGCTCCAGTTCTTTGGTAGGTCTCTCCTGCAAGTTAATTTAATTTTGTACGAAATGTAGTCACTAACTTGACACAGGTGCTCAGGATCATCTCACAAATGCTGTATTTAAGCATGTACATCCTTGTGTTGCTCACTATTTTCTTGTCCATATATCTTTTTTATTTCTTTTTTCACAGCATTGTTCTGAGCACTTTAGTTGCATTGCTTGACCTCTTTTAATTCACAAACTCTACAGAGTAATTTCTTTCCAGCATCCTATTCCCCACCATACAGATCCAGCACTCCTCATCCCTAGACGTGTGTTTTTTTCATCATTGACTGATGTTAAAATCGTTCTTGTTTGGGTAACTTGAGCTGAGCAAATGCTCCAGTTCACTCTGCATGACTGCCACATCATAACAGATTTCCCTTGCAGCCTGGGCATCTTCCATGCACTGGCTTTGCAGGGTTCTTGAATCACTCTAAGGTGCTGAACAAAACCAGTGCCTTGGTCCTAGGCTGCCTGACTTAGAAACAAGGCAGTCCATTTCATGACTGTTCCTCACTGTTAATCACCGAGGGCTTAATCCATTGGGTCTGTCCTGTATTATGTAGTAGGGAGTTTTTGTTGATACTGGTGGGGTTTTTCTGAGATAACACTCAGCTAGCTTGTTACAACAAGCACGGATTAGCAGTCCGTCGTGTCCACGATTGCCTTTTTCAGACAAACTTATAAACCGGAAAAGAGATATATTAAACAAAGTCAGCTTGTTCTCATGAAACAATGGTTTCAGTGATTAAATGTAAATCTTGATCACTGAATTGCACATCAAGCTTCTCCACAGTTTCACCCAGGATGAAAATCTTTCAACCAGTGACTTCCAACTAGTCCTGTTTAATTAGCACATCACAATCTTGTTTCAAATTTTCTATAATGACTCCAGTACTTAAGAAGTTACTGAAAAAAATCGTTCCCTTTTCTTTTGGGATATTTGGGATGTGCAAGACATGCTCTGCTCCTGTTACAGGAGCCAGCATCCTACATCTTTCAAAAGTTGAGAAAAAACACTTTACTGAATGTTTCTATCCTTTTTTGTCTCATTTGAAATGTATTTTAATCTTCAGCTATTGGAGGCCTTCAGTCATTTTATGTTCTTGATTTGAGTATATCTACCTTGAATAATTTTCCTCGAACAAATTGTAGATTGCCACAATAAGAAGATGCATCTATCCAGCTTTGCTCATCAGACACATGTACTAGGGGCTACCATAACATACTTTCTCTGCGTTTGGGAACATCCTAACACATAACTCATGCAGCTCTGGAATGATGGGATGAGCATTGGGATGGGTGCAGCTGTGATGCTCTGTATGGGAAGCTGTGTAAGGTTCCCTCTTCTCTATAACCTAGTGGTTGTGCTAAAAGAAGGTTGGAGCCTGGACCTGTTGCCTGCCCCACGACTGTCTGCCCATTCTACTTCCACTTTTCTTCGGAGGCTGTAGCAGCAACTTTGTGCTTTACAAGTACGAATTCACTTGAGAGAATTCCAAAGCACCCTGCAGCTTTCCCAACCTACTCAGACTTGGAGTCTCCTTGTATGACAGCCTTTTGAATGGGCCACAAATATGTTTTCTCGTTACCCATTCATGTATTAAATACTCATCTCAATGATGAAATGCTTGTCTGGGTCCCTCTTAATGAACAAGTGTCAGATGTTTAGCACCAGTAGACTTTATTGCTCAAAGGCACAGGCTTCTTGAAGTTCCTCTCAGTCACTTCCAGCTCTGTCAGACTCAAAATAATGGGGAGGGGGAAAGGGAAAGGAAGAGACTATTCCCATGAATGGGATTCCAGCTGGTTTGTATATAAAATCTTTCCAGGACACCCAAAACGCTTTATTCACCAGTTGGATGTCATATCCTAAATAAAACCAATTATTTGGTTGACATCTACAACCCTGCTGAGGTGTGTGATAATGGTGCCCCTTGTCTGCTAAGACAAACACATGCATTCTCCCCGCAGCGAGCAGCCAAGCTGCCCTCGCCAGCCCCGCAGCGGAAGAATGCTCCCCTATTCCCTGCCTCTTTTTCTCTCTGCCTGCCCGTCCCGGCGAGCCAAGCCCATGAGAATACCCTGGCATAACTTCCTGGCAAGAACCACCATTTTTATGTTGCTTTTGGGCAAACTTCAATGACTCATCTTGTATTCATGCTCATCTATGGTTGGCTTTTCTAAAATTTTTTTATTCTAATGTTCTGATCTGCCAAGCTGCAAGTAGTATGTTTAACAATGTGCAGTTCTTGGAGAACAGATGGGCTCTTTTCTTCCACCCGGTGGCATGCAAAAATGAAATTTTATCCATCAAACTTCAGTCTGTGACATTTTATTTGGAATGGTTGTTTTAACAGCTACTTTCCCACCCAGCAGCTCCATTGTATTTCCTTTGGCATTGGATATAACTTAATAACAAACTCAGCACTGAGCAGCCAGCAGCCTGCATCATGGTGGCACCTCACACAGGATTATCTCAAATTGCCCTCCTGCACAAACACATACTTAGGAAAAGTTCGTGTCAGTCAAAATTTGCAGCGTAGGCAAGGAAAATGGTTTTCCAAGCGCAGTAGCAGCTCTGGAAATGAATACCCAGGTTCTCAGGTACACTGTAGGGCTGACTAGACTGATGGACTCCCCTTTTCCAGGACTGATGCAAACTCACTGTTATTCGACCTACAAATTCTGCTTGAACCCAGAAAAAAAGATTTTGAGAAATAACATTATGTCTTTCCATGTGCCATTTCATGAAAAGCTAAGGAAAAAGATAAGAAGGAATGCTTCATGCTCTGCTGCTCTTCTTCTTCAGACTGCCTTTTCAGAGGGTTGACTAGAATAATTTCTTTCACCGAAACTTTCTTGCTACCTTTAGAGGCCAAATGACACTTTGCTCAAATACACACTGCTCACTTTCATGAAATACCAAGGGGAATGGCTGAAATCAGAGTTAGCCTAGTACTACTGAGAAAGTCACATCTAGGACTACCGCATTCCATACACTCAGTCCAAAGTGCCCTGGAAGCCCTTATGGCCATCTGCGCAAAGGGGAAAGAGTTTGTTCCTTAGTTGACTGACATACTTATTTCCCTGTAGGTAAAAGAAAATGGATGCAATAGCTTGGGCATTCCCTTATGTTGCTGGTGATCTCAGCTTCTTGAAGCTGTTGATAACTGGTGCAATCTTGCCTAGAGCAAAAGCAGCACACAGACATGACAGGCTTTTGTGAGCTTTAAAGATGGATTGAAGCAGAATATTCACAAAGGCTAATTAAGCAACAGCAGCTGCTCTTCACAGGTTGGTCTGCAGGCAGTGGGCAGAGGGAAGCTACCCTGGAATTGACTCAGAGAACATCCCTACATTAAACTCTTGTTCTGAATCACCTCCTGGGAGAGCCTCTATTGCCCTCACAGATGCCCATCTCCACCATTTCACATCATTCATCTTTCCAGCAGCGTCCCCTGAGCTCCTCTGCTGTCACTGTGGACACAGACCAGGGGAAATTGCTGTGAAATCTATTGCAGGTGGAAGGATAAGTATGTTGTAAATGGCTTCACATACTCAGATGCAGTTTGATCTTTCCAGTGATGAAACACATTTTGCTAAATTCTGTGTTTTGAAACTCACTGCTAATATTTTAAAGTGAAAAACAATAACCATATGGGATTTAGCAACTCACATGCCAGGTTATGACAAGCTGCCTGGTTTGTCAGTTCCCAGCTGCTTCTTTGAAAAATCACCAGGGGATTTCCTCACTGACTGGGCTGCCAGCTATCCTGGGGTGAATACAGGGAACAAGAAGTTTTGTATTAGATTTTATGGGCCGGAGCATTCAGCATGCCACAATCCCTCTGAATCACATGAATGTGGACCAAGGACAAACTGACTCTCATGAATCCCCGCATTTTTGGGGAAACAGCTCTCCATAGACACAAAACTGGTGGAGGCAATGTTCCAGCTCTGTATCTCAGACACATGTCCTATGGCATAGAGAGGTAGGAGGATGGAAGATATGTGGGAATAAGGCTCCTCAGTGGCTCATCCTCTGCCTGCTGGTTTCTTTTGAGCCTGAGTTATGGCTGCAGCAGATAGGTGCTTTTACAGCTCCTATGGACAGCTGTCCATCACCTACAGCTACACATAAGCACTTTACTGACACATACATCTAGCAGGGACAAGAACTGAGTTTTATGTGCTCTGTGGCACAGAAAGTATGAGAATGTTCAGGATGAGCCAGTGGGTTTTTGTCATGCTCTTCACCCAAGAGAGCCTTATCCAACTTTGCCCCCTGGAGCGTCTGGCACCGACAGCAGCAGTGAACTCGCCCACACAGCCTGGTGCAACTCAGTGCTAGGAGAAGCATTATGGCTGGCTGTAGAAAGCTCTGTATCTCAAAATTAATTTCCCTGTGGTTCTGCTGACACCTTCTGATTATGCTGCTCTCACAGTAAAAAAAGGGTGTACTGAAATCAATTTCCCACCCCCTATTCCAATGCAGATAGAAGACAAAAGATATATTGCTAATTAAAATGTTCTAATCTGCTGGAAAGCAGTTTTGTAGGATTGATTTGAATAAAACTGATGATGCAGCCCACTCAGATCATTGGGAAACGACCTCTCTATTATGAAGTCCCAGAATAACATAGCCAAGCAATCTTGATTTCCTAATATCTGTCAAAGGAAGAACTTCTTAGTTACAGCATATAATACGGATATTCCTGAAATGTCCTCTGCTTAATGAACAGCTGATATTGGCTAACCTCATAGAAATAAGAGAGAATTAGTACCAGCTGCAAAATGCATTCACTAGATAGTGAAACTGGCAGTTGGTATTATGCCTGCTATAAATATTTTTAATTAAAAATTGTTTTCTGTCTCTTCAATTGGTATAATAGCGATAATGCTTACTGAGAGTTACTGAAGATGTAATAGGATTCCCCTTCGTGTACAGCAGAGCTATTTATTCTGCTGTAATATTGCTATAGTGGAAATCTGCATAATAATGTCCAGATTCTAGTGCAAGTGAAAAATACACTGGGGGAGTATTTCAGAATAAGGCACATGAGCAGGCAAATTCCTAAATAAAAACCATGCTCAGACTGTTTTCTTAGGTATGACTTTAAAATTATATTAAAAACCTTTGGGGAGGGTGGAATCTTCAGCTTCAAGCCATAGCCCTGGGGGTATTGTATGCCTGTAAGAACGAGTTTGCTCTTTGCGCGCTTACAGAGAGCAGTACAGCAGGTCCTCTAGTGCTGCTCAGGCTGGGACTTGGCACAGCTTTCTTTCCATCAGGGAGGATGGGGGCTTGGGGGTGGTTCTCCTGCCCTCATTCAGAAAGGATCATCCCCTTTCCCCATGTGGAGGGGCTGGGAGAGGCACTGGGAGAGGGGACCCTTTAGCGCTGCAGCAGACCCGAGCCTCTGGGCACCTGGTCTCCACTTGGTGCTCTACTGCCATGACCATCTATAGGTGATGAGGGACATCTCGTCCTCTGGGGGGTCCATCTGGGAGGCATTAGACCAGCTATGTCCTGACATGCACAGCCCATGTTAGGCATTACCTAAACAGGATGGATACTGCAACAGCTGGAGAAATCTGTTAGCTGTCCCTACTGGGCCTTTGGGAACTTGTGATTGCTCTCCACACTGTGTGAGAGACTTTCTAAAGCTGATGGGACCATCACTTTCTCATCCCCACTTGACTCTCTTCCTCTCTGAGGCTTTGGACCAGTATAATGATATAAGAATTTTCTTCCACTGCCCTC
>WAAG01095097.1:0-10436 GCA_013390105.1 Tichodroma muraria
TGTACCTCCTTGGAGCTCACCAGTTCAGCACTGCTACTTGAAACATAAAATCTGCAGTTCTTTGTCCACCTCTGCCTCTTTGCCAATTTTAGCAGCGTTCAAGTCAATGTGCAAGCACGCTCTCTAGTATTCTATTTTATCTTTGTTGGCCATGCAAGACTGCAAAGGAACTTTGCATTTCTACTCACTACTTACCTTAATGGTGCACAATAAAGTAGATTGGCTTTGTATGTTTAATTATGTGTTGAAGACACATCTGGTCTTTGATAGATATTTGTCTGTTCACAAAATAAATAAAATAAAGAATTTTGAGGTAGTACTAATAATGTGATAGAATTTTAAGGCCTATTTGTTTAGTGTATACTAATTCACAGTGCTGTAGGATTTTTTCCCAGCATTTTTCACAGATGACAACAAATATGCTTTTTTCTTTTTGCCCAGGGACTAAAAGGTGACCCAGGTGTGGCCGGTCTGAAAGGAGAAAAGGTACCTTTTTAAATCTAGTAAATTGTGTGTGTATGTGAGTGTGCATGATATTCTTCAGTTTTGAAAGTGTTGTCATAGCTATGTGTGGCAAACACCCACTGCTGCCATTTGTGCCACTTAAGGGTTAAAGAACATGAGTACAGGCTAACTGTAAATGCAAAAGACGAGTAGCCTCTATCACTATGAATTTTAAAAGGAGTTCTGAGCAGGAGCCTAAATTTGGTGCTCTGAATTGCTCACTGGGCGTACTAATTTGCTCCCATGAACTAAACCTGAAGGTCTCAGATGTGATTTGTACCTCAGTGACCTAATTCTGTGAATATTTACACAGTCAGCTGTCTTTACATATGTGAGCTGTCACACTGGCTTCAGCAGCCACCTTGTGCATGTAAGCTGCAGCTTGTAACTTGACATATGGAAATGTGATTTGAAAGATTGCTTTTTTTAAGCTGTGATTCATTTATGCAGAGACCTGGCTTTTTCTTCTTCCTTTAACTCTCTTCTTCCTTCTTTCCTTCTTCCTGTGATGAACTGGGTATATCTATGCCATTACTGGAGAAGAATATCACTTTACTTGTATATTTTCATAATCAACAAGTTTGATGATTGTACTGAAATCACTGCTGCAGTGCTGCATATTCATTAAAAGGTCTCGAGGTTAAATATGTGTAACTGAAAAGCTTGTTGATTTACTTCCTCTCCTGTTTTAACTAGGGAGATGCAGGACCTCCAGGACCAGCTGCCTTGAGTGTGAGTACATGTAAAGAAAAACAGCCAAAAGAAAATCCCTAAGAAATGCTGCATGTTTTTCACTTACTTGCAATGTGAATACTCCCACTAATAAACCTAAAAGTCAAGTCCCTTTCTTCAGAGTGCCTCTGCATTTTCTATATGACTTTTGAAGGAAATTCTGTTAATATAAAAAAATAAACAGGTTTAAAGCTTCTTGTTTCCTCCCAAATGCTAACAAGGACATTATCTTGTGTATTCTGTATATAAATAGTATGGGCTTGTTCAAATGAAAGAATTTCCTGGTTAATATAAGGCAAAAGTATTTTTCAGTAAAAACTTGCAAAAATTAAGGTATTACCTTTTAAGGTATTGTATTCTGGCTAAATACTGCTGTATGGATGGTGGAGAATGTTCTTAATTTCCTTGCAATGATCCAGGCTCCAAGCAGGTACAAAGCCTGAAAAAAAGTGCCCCCAAAACTCTCCAGGGCATGCCTTGTTTGCTTCACAAAAGTAAAATTCTATTGGTTTCACTCATTTGAGCTGAGATGAAAAGGCCTTCCATTCAGAACATTCAGAACAGTCTATTTGGGCAAAAACAATTCAAAATGGTGCAAAAGACTGTGGCAAAAATTAAAAAAAAAAAAAAAAAAGAAATAAAAGCTTCCAAATTCCCACGCTGTAGTTTCAAACATGGATAGCTCTTCTCCCAGACTCACTGTTATGAGCCACATCTATGCTATTCATATTACCCATTTAATCCTAAATAAACTTCAAAAACCTCTCATTCATAGAGTAAATGATTATGCATTGTCTTTTCCCTCCCTTAATTTCCAACACCGTAGCAGCAAGGATCTCCATTAGGTCTTACAAACATTGAAGGATATAACAGAGACCCACAAGATAAAGATAAATTCTACTGTTAAGGTGTCAAAATTAAGCTTCCATGTTTTAGACTACTAGTTTTTTTGATTATGAATTATAGTATCCTGTATCTTGATTTCCTGGGAAGAAGTTAGTGTTTTGTCCCAAGATCAGTGACTCTTTGCTGCAGTTCAAGTCTTGTTAGAGGTAAACAGGTCCATTTATGTCCTTTAGTTCTTGAATATACAAACTGTGTGTTGGAAGAGTTAATGTATTATTAAAATATTATTAGAAACCTGCAATTTTACTGTAGTAGATGCACTGGAGTATGTCTTGCTTTAGATTGATTTGTATAGGCCTTGAGGGATCATAGAAATAGGAATCAGACATGTCTGAAGATATGACAGGAAAAAATACCTGAGGATATCTATTTTGTGTGTGCTCTAAAGTCATAGGACAGTCTTTTTGAGAATTTTTTATGTAAATAATTGAGAAAATAGTACATCTGTTCTGGTAGAAGTACCTGGGTATGTTAAGTCTCTTTTTTTTTTAATGTGTTCCTTGTCTCAAGTTGCAATTGTGGACACAGCCTTCCTAAGAATCATGCTCAGTGGTCAGTAGCATGATATCAAGAATCCAAGAATATCCTGAGTTGGAAGAGACCCACAAAGACCATCAGTTCCACCTCCCTACCCTGCACAAGACCATCCCCAAGACTCATATCCTGTGCCTGAGAGCATTGTCCAAATACTTCATGAACTCTGTCAGGCTTGGTGCTGTGACCACTTCCCCGAGGAGCCTGTTCCAGTGCCCAGCCACCCTCTGGGTGAAGAACCTTTTCCTGATACCAAAACTAAACCTCCCCTGACACAACTTCAGGCTATTCCCTTAGGTTCTGTCACTGGACACCAGGAAGAAGAGATCAGTGCCTGCCCCTCCTCTTCCAGTCATTAGGAAGTTGTAGCTGCAGTGAGGTTTCTCCTCAGCTTCCTCCAGGCTAAACAGACCAAGTGGCCTCAGCTGCTCTTTCCTGCAAGGCCCTTCTTCCTTCTTGTGGCCCTCATTTGGCTACTCTCTAGGAACTTAATAGCTATTTTCTATTGTGGTGCCCAAAACTGCACACAGTATTCAAGGGGAGTGCAGAGTGCACCCCAGTGCAGAGCAGAGCAGGACAACCTCCTCCCTTGCTCACTGGCAATGCTGTGACTGATGCCCCCCAGGACACTTTTGTCCCTCCTGGCTGCCAGGGCACACTGCTTTCAGATTGACTGTACTTCTGTACTTGACGTGATCCAATTTCATAAAATGGATGTCAAATGTAATCAATTCTTTGATTACAGAATGCTGTGCAAATGTTTCAGTTCATTGATTTCAGCACAACAAGGTGTCTCTGTATTGGTGCATTTACTGATGGTTGTCTTCACCCTTTTTAAAAGAAAAGATTTAAATTTTAGGAAAGCAGACACAGTCTTCAGAGGGATGTTAGTAACTGATATAGACAAGAGTGAGTGTGAATGGATTTAGCGGTTTGAATGCAGATTACAGCAGAGTGGGAATATATGGCCCAGCAGGAAGGCTTTCTCTCTCTGCCACTGTAAATAGTTGCGTGTTTCTCTTGGCAAGAGCTAAAGGAAGATGAATTACATGAGTGATGGTGGCTAAGGGAAAATTCAGTTTTCAGAGTGGTTTTATTTGGGTGACTTCTGTGTGGCTGTGACTCTTGCGATATATAATCATGAAAGGAAGATGTCATATCTTGCTGTGAATAAATAGTAGGTCAGATAATATCACAGTTCATGTGTCACTTAATGAGAACTTACTATGTCAGAACCATTCCTGCTGTTATAACCAAAACATGATGTGAGTGTTTCAGTTATGAGTCCTGTTAAAGCTTTAAAATGTTCCATTCATTTGGGATGAAGGCATAATGTTACAAATTTATCCTCTACTTCTATTTTTTTTTCTAAATTGAAAATTATTTTTTTTTATCTAAAAGGGTATTATGCTGAGGGGCAGGGGAGGAAGAGGAGTGAAAATGATGACACAATGTTAGAACTAAGTACTAAGTATGACTTTTGGGCAGGCAGGAAGGGAATATTAAAAGGGACCAGGTTTTACTCAAAGTGCACAACTGGGTCTGGGTCATTGACCTTCTGCCCCAGTGCACTTGCATACAGAGGCAGGTGGTAAATGGTGGCATCATACAAAGCTCTACTGCCCTGTGCAGCTTTTCCATTCCTGTGTGTTTCCATAGAAATCATGCATCAGTGGAGTAAGCTGAATGAGGTCTATCATGTATTCTTATTTCAGTATAAACTAGACCATCAGTGGTGTTCAGGTTCAGAACATTCTCCCGTACACAGAGCTGTGCCATGCTTCTATCCTTAGCACAGGGAGTGTGAAGGTAGCAAAAGACTGAGACTGCTTCACTGCAGCAGCTGGTTGGTCCAGGGAGAGCTGCCTGTAGGTAATCTACACAAGTATGTAACAGCATGCAGGAGAAATTCATGGGGCTTTTTTTGTCTGTGCTATTGACCCCTGCAAAAGTCTAAAAGATGTCAGTGACTCTGTGTCTAGAAGTGTTTGTGCAACCCTGATGAGTAGGAAAGCCCACATGGCTCAGCAGCATGAGAAACGTGGAAACGTGAGAAAGTACAGGAGAGAACGGAGGGATTGGTACTTGGAGGGATAAATGTATTTTTAAGTGTTCAGCTAACAGATATAGCCATTATAGTATGCAATGAGGGAAACTTCAAGGCAGTATGTATGGCAGAAGTCATAAATACCCAACAGCTGTAACAGCCTATTAGGTGGATGAGCATATGCCAAACTGCAAAACAGGCAAAACAATAGCACTGCATTTTAGGATGCAAAAATTATTTTATGAATTTGAAATTGAGATTTCATAGCTCAGAATGTGCATCTGAAGAATAAAGTAGAGCTCTGGATCCTCCTGTTTGATGTGAGTTAACAGAAAATTTCACACTGAAATCCTAACAACATGAACATTTAACAAAACTTCTCACTTGTAGCAATATCAGAGAATTTAGAAGGAGATGGGATTAGAATTCCATGTGTTTCTGTGCATTTATTTAAGGCACATATGTAAGTCTTGTTAATACAATTTCATCAATCAAGTATGAAGAATTAGAGAAAAGAAACAACATTGTAATGCAAAATATGCTAAACTGTAAGAAGAAATATGTGATAAATTTTATAAGGTTTACATACAACCCTACTGAAACTAGCAATTTCCATAGTTCTAAGTATATTTGTTTGACTCAGGCATTATTGATGCAAATACATTTTATTGTAAATTTGACACGTATGTGTATATTTGAGCCCTTTTATTAAGGATGTAAGGTGTTTTCCTGTGTTTCCACGAGTCAGTTAACACTCCCCAAGTCCAGATGTATGTATTTATTTTTTTCTTCTCAGTTATGGTGGTAGTTTTTTGGGAGTAGTCCAAGATCACGATTGATTCTCAGGCTTTCTTTATGCTGCCTCTAATTTCTCTGCTGTGTTCTGAATTGCTGTGTAAGTAATAGATGTCTCTTTTCTTTAGTACTTTTCAGGTGTCTTATGAATAAATGCTGTGATTATATTTTGAACTTTTCTCCTTTATTATGTTCACTTTATGCAGCAATATGGGGAATGTTTCAAGCTTAAGTTCCCTGATAAACTGTACTGCAGCTGATGAACCTTCAGAGAGTAAAAAGGAGGGATTGTACTTCTCTGTGGCGTGGTTTTGTCGCGATGTGGGATTTAGTGGCAGAAGCTGGGGGCTGTGTTCTGCAGGGTCACAGCTGGCTCCGCAGCTTGCCCGCTCTGGTATCCCCAACTTAAGCCTGTGCGTGCCGTGTCAGAAGAGTGACAGGTGAGGGAAGGTAGCACAGCCATCTCTTGTAAAATATATGATAACTATTCCTCTCGACACTCGATACGCTGCTTTTAGTTCCTGAGGAAAATGAGCGTCCGTCCGTACGTTCCTGCAAACCTATCCCTTTCAGGAGTTATAAAATAGTCATCCAGATGGCACCAAGTGTTTACTCAGAAGCCAAGGCTTAAGTTGGTCACAGACAGAAGTCCCCAGGACTTGCTTACTAAACAGATATTTGGAATGTTGGCTCCTGGGTCCGGTTAAATCAATCCGAAGGAAGCTGGTGCACAAATGCCGTGTGGAGGCGGCTGGGGGAGGAAGTTGCAGATTCAGGTCTGGGCAAGCTCCACTGTAACTTTTGGCTCTCCCCTTTCTAAACAAACATCAGCTACAGATTGCACAGCTTTCTTCTCAGTTATTCACGTGAAGCTAAAGAAAGGGGGACACACTCTCCAGTAGTAAGCAACTCAAATAATATTACCCTCGCTTTCTTTCCATGTAGTGACATAAAGGAAAGTAATCCTATTTAGCTAAAGAAAGTATAGACCGCAAATTACATTTTCATTCTAAATCCCTTCTTTTCATACATAAACTTTAAGGAAAATCTGAATTTTATCTCCAAGCTTTTTTTAATGGAGGTGTATTAATTTCCTGAAAATACCGATCTGTTTAGTTGTTTTTCATCAAAAATAGTGATCGCTTAACTTACACAGTATAACTTACAAATTCTTTTACAAATATTCTCTTCTTCAAAAAGCACTATTTAATTATGGGAGCAGGTGTTATTAAGATTACCCCTTTGTTGAAACAGAAGATGATTTAGCAGTTACAGTGAGGTTTTTATCTTCCTTATGCAGTAATACTGATACTGTAGGCACAAGTGAAGATTGAAATCTTAACCTTACAGTAAATTTGTTTTTCAAATATTCTTACTCTGATAAATTGGCATGAATGTGATTTATCTGTCCTTCATTAGAATAATGATTTGGAAATTGTCCCATATGCAGTAGACATCAATGTAATGAATAATTTTGATTTACTCCTCAGGATTTTAATTATACTTTTTTTGCTCAGCAAATGAACCTGTGTTTATTAAAGGTACTAGGTTCATGAATGTAAACTTCTGTGAAATTATCCTTCCAATTTCCCTTTCAAATTATTGTCTCTGAAGGAAAGTACATTTCAAGGAAAGTTAACAAGAGAGAGCTAAAGAAATGGCCTGACCCAAGAATAATGATGCCAGTGAGGAACATATTTTCTGTTTGCTCCAGTAAAAACTTATCAAGAAAATGTAGCTTTCCATGTTTTCTGCAGACCAAAATACTTCTGCTAAATGCTGTCTGCTTTTCTGTAAAAGTAAATGGATTGAAAGCAGTTTAGAAAGAAAAGTGTTGTAACAGCAAAACAGTATGGTCTGCAAAATAATAAAATAGAATAATAAAACTGCAGCAACTTTAAGGGGCCAAGCAGGTGCACAAATCTTTCCACTTGCTGTCTCAAGGTACTTCAGTAAGGATGTGGCTGAGATCAGGTAGTGTTTGGAAACGCTTAAGATAGAGGTAGTCTAATTTTCCTCATAAATGGTAATGCAACAGGAAATTAGTCATCCTTCTGTGATTTTCTTGTGCCATTTTACCCATTGTAACATATTTGTAACAGTGAGGCGTGTCTGCAGGCTATGTCGGCTTCTGTGTGGGTAACGATGGACAGACTTTTGGAGAAGAAGAGGAAACTAGGCTTATTGTACTTTAAGGTCTCCCCCTTCCTCATCCTCCTGTTTGGGGTTCAAGGTACGGCAGCAGCACAGTTGCAGCACAGTTGCCTTGAAGATACCTGAGAAACCAACACTTGGACCATCTTGAGGGAAGTTATTCATATTTCAGTTCCTTTGCTTGCTGAGTGTGATAGTCTGTTTCGACCTGAAAGGAAGCCATTCATTTACTCTCAGTACGGTGCAAACAAGACAAAGGAAAATATTCTCAAAATAGGGTAGAAAAAACACAGTGACCTGCACAGTAGAACTTGTCCTCTACAAGCACCTTCAGATTAAGTGGATGGCTTTAAGATCTATTGAACTACATCTTGTTGTATCCTGTCTGGGATGCTGTGCCATTCTTACATCAGTGCAGCCACAGCAGTACCATCCATCCCACAACAGTATTTGGGTGGCTGGTGAGTGCTCTTCAAGTCAGTCAGGCTGCAGTTCTTCACTGTGACCACCCATTGTGTAATGAATAATTTTGATTACCCATTGTTATGTCAGGAATTTGGAAATCTGTGGTCACTTTTTACCTGACTCCTGCTTACCGTGATTCTGTGCTGCTCTACTTGTGGAGTTTACAATCACTTAAAATGTAATTCAACAATGTGACAGCTTTTCTTTATCCTGATGAGGACTTTGCTTTAAAGACCTACATCGATTGCTTGCAAGAGGAACTGCCCACCAGCTTGCTTCTAAAAATGTTTCAGCGGTGATGTTGTATCAGTGGAACTATGCCTTTCTCTTTATCAACATAATGTTTTGAAATTGCGTGACAAAATCATATCTGTTAGAGCAGGGTCTTCCTGAAGTAGCAAGTTTTATCGTTATAAAATCTTGCATATTCAAGTGATTAGAAAATTACCTGCTCTTACATAATCACAAGGCAATTCTGCATACCTAATTTAGGCTTTGTCTTTGCTTAACTCATCTCACTAAATTATGTACATTTTCTCTGTCTAGTAGCATTTATTCTGTAAAAGTTTCGGTCATGTGTTCACTGGAATTCATAGTGAGGAAAAACTGGATGTAAGTAGCTTGTGCATAGAACACACAAACCAGTCTATAAATGAAATAATTTTTCTGCCTTCACTAGACCTGCATTATTATTGCTAACATTTGTGTTATATTTAATTTGTGTTGAGAAGGAAATGTATTCCAGCTCAGAGTGTATTCCAGCAACACTACCTGCAAGTATATAAAGTAGCTGTCTACCTTTCTGCTTCAAAAACTATCAGCTATGTTGTGAAGCAACTTTTAGAAACCCAAAAAATTATGTACTTGTCTGATATTTTCCTCTCTTGACATCAACCATAATCTTCTGCGAGAAGTAACATGAATAACAGCTTTAAGTAACGTCACTATTCCACTTCAGGTGGGTTTTCTTCTTATTATTTTTAATGTTCTTTGTTTCACCATGGGGTTAAGATAAAAACTTCTCTTTTTTGAGAGTAAGTTCTTAGGCACTTTCTCTGAGTTACTAAATTTATGAACAATGTCTCCACCATGTCTCTGCAGATGCTTGTTGTGATGTATCAGGTATTTAAAAATGCTTTTGTAACTGCAGAGTCATATGATGGGATTTTAGCCCTTCTACGTTAAGAGGCTTCTGATAGCTCCACACTCATACTCTTTAAATTAACATTTTTTGGAACTTAAAACAGCTTAAATGGCTGAACTGTTTACTGATTTTTCTGTAACTTCCTAACATATTTTTCTTCTACTGTCTCAAGTTAAATAATTCTTATTAGTTTTTGTCTCCTGATACTTGCAAAAAAATATTACCTCTTAAATACTAAAAAGTTAATTCCTACAGATATTTTCAATGCAAATTCTTTTAAAAACTCACTTATTCTACTGCAGCATTTTTAAACCTGTTGTTTTTTCCTAGTTTCCCTCAACTAAGGCTTGTACTAAGTTTTGATGATATTTTGTTTAAATATCTGTCTGCATGTTCTTCATAGCATGGTTGTTTTTTCTGTTCTATGTTCTAACCAGCATATATTCCCTTGTCGTCACTTCCCTTTATGGTTTACCTCTTATAAAGAGATTCGCAAGTTTCTGCTCTTCATTTTCAAGATTTTGGACAACCCTCTTGTGCCTACCAGTGCATCATGTATCATCTCTCTTCATAGCCACTTTCACTCATTGTGGTAGATTTTCTAAGTTTCAATTGCACTTAAGAATGTCTCCATTTTACTGGCTTTTATTTTCCCCAAGCTACATGGTAATGTTTGAGACATTTATCCTTCATGTTCCTCAAGCTCCTTCAGATACGTTATTCCAAGGGGCTTGCTTGGTCCACAACAGGAACAGGCTTTATGGACTGTATGTTATTTTAATTCACTGCTCCACAAAGTAGGTAGAAGGCTACCACCTTTTAGCCTCAAAGGTGGCCTGGCAGAGTCAGGAAAATCCTGTGTGTGTTAGGTCACCTCGAAGGATGCATCATATTTTCCTGCCAGCCTGATGTCACATAAATAGGCTGGTTTTATACCTCACAGTGCCTTCTACCGTTCCTAGACATTGTTCTGCTCATCACCATAGCCATGCTCTTGCCAGTTCAAACGTGTCAGAGTGACAGTGACACATAGTGAATGATTTCAATTGCCGTGCAATATCTGAAGGGCTGCCATAAAAAAGGCAGGGACAGACTTTAGCTGAGCCTGTTGGGATAGAACAAGGGATAAAACTGAAGGAGGTATTACTGAAGGAG
>WAAG01095164.1:0-11329 GCA_013390105.1 Tichodroma muraria
TGCAGTTTTGGTGCACATGAGAGATCCTGAGCTTATCCTGGTTCACAAGTGGGACAGTTCTCCCATGGAGAGGAAGTGTATAATGGGCTATACCTTTTCTCGCTATGTGCGTTCAAATCCTGCTTCAGTTTGAACAAAGAATGTTTGCCAGTGAAGACAGTTTGTTTTCCTTATAAAGCAAAACTCACACCTTACCAGCCGTCTCTTTAGTGTAAGAGTGTCCCAGGCTTCTCTCATGCTTCCAGTCATTTCTCAGTCATATACTCAGTATGCTTTGGATTGGAAATCTTCAGCAGTGCAAAAGATTTGGGGGACAAAAGGTTTGGGCTTTCTGGCTGTACAAGTTCAGCTACTTGGTCCTTCCCAGGTCAGAAGCTTTGCTGTGTCAGTAGCCTAAGCATGAACTAACTTGGAAATGTGCGGGTTTGTGTTGTTTTAATATTAAAATAATTCTGGCTATTCAAGGCATTCTTCTACACTGCCTTACAATTGTTCTGTCCATTTCTCCTGTGTAAAAGTCTATGGACTGACTCACGAAGATCTTTCTGCTTTCAATAAGAAATTTTCACTCTGATCTGTCTGTGGTTGTCTGTAAACACACCACAAAAGCAGCCTCAGAAGTAATTAGGGAGTAATGACTATGGGCAGTCTAATATGACTCTGACCCAAGTGCTAATGGCTGGTTTTGGCAAGGCCCAGGGGTGTAAACAATTTATGGAAGAAGTATTACATCAAATTTTCCCTCTGAAGGAAGGTAGTTGGACTTTGTCGGTATCATCTCTGAGGATAGGGTGTCATCTGGAGGTCACAAGTCACAGCATTTGCTGGTCTAGGAAGGCACCTTTGGAGATCATCCAGTTGAACTTTACTGCTCAAAACGGGGTAAATTAGATTTGTCCCAGATTGCTTAGGGACTGTCCAGTCATGATTACAGTATCTTGAAGGATGAAGACTGTGCAGCCTCTCTGGACAACCCAGTTTGAATGGAATTGCCCATCTTTCTACCTTTGCCCACTGCCCACTGCTAGTTCTCTTTTCACTGATGAGTCTAGCCCTGTGTTCTTTTCTCCCATGCATCATCAAGTATTTATAACATCGGTAAGATCTCCTTGACCTTCTCCAGACTAAATTATCTCAGTCTTGCCTCATTTGTCAGATAATCCAATCACTTTAGTAATCTCTGTGGCTCATGACTAGACTATTCTGATATGTCCACGTCTGATTTCTATGGGGGAGCCCAGAACCAGACACACAAGTCCAGATGTGGTTTCACCAGAGCTGAGTAGAGGGGAATAATCAACTCTCTTAATTTGCTGGTAATACTTTTCCTAATCCATCTCAGGAAGCTCTCGTGTGGTTCACTCTGTTTAGAAGATGTGCACAAGCAAGAAGTTACCAGCATCTTGTACTCAACAGCATCATATTCTTAAACAATAGAGAAGCCTGGTTGAGTTTCTTTCAGTGTGTGACTTTTCTTACCAGTATTTAGAAATTGGCAAGCAAGTATCCAGACTGGTAGTCAAAATGGGCATTAATCATACTGATGTTATTACAGTGTACAATAGCATGCCTATTAATGGAAACATAGCTATTCAAAAGAAGCAGCTGACAGATCCAAAGCCAGAGTGGTTAAAAGAAAAAAAAGAAAGAGAAAATGTTTCCATAATAGCTAAAAGAATGATTTTTGTGTGATAATTTTGAATTGCTTCGTGTTGATGGCCAGTTTTGTTTACTTGCCAGAAATATCATGTATATTTAAATGATCATCTGCCAGAAGCATTTTGTGATATATTATTATCATTAGTTTGCTGCCATGTGTAACATTTGGGGAAAACAGCATGAAAAGGAAATTGCAGAATGCAATGCGTTTTTAACTAAGACATTTCTTCTCAGCCTATGTCTCTGCTGTTCTGACATTTGAGTTGCTTATCTTTTCTTGGCAACAGAACTGTATTTCTCATCTTCTTTTGGGTTCCGTTTCTTTATTATTCTGTTGTTTTCTTTTTTCTCTCCCTGCCCCCTTTTCTGTTCTGTTCCTTTGGAATGATGTTCAGTCTATGCCATGGAAATCAATCGTAAGTCTCTGTGGAGAGCAGATTATCTCATTTAGCTGAATATGTTCATTAATCTTTTTCTTGACTAGTTACTCATATTTTAATTATAGAACTCATCTAATATTCAGGTGTGAATGTTGTTTTTCTACTACAATAGTTTCATTTGAAAATAAGCAGAGGAAAAATATTTTAATACAAAATGCAGATCAGAAGTTTTAGCTGTTTAAGTTGTTGCTAAGACTTGTGTCTAGTACACCAACAGTAAAATAATTGGGTTTTTTAAATTATGATGCGTAAGTGGCATTGTATAACTTAATTCCCTTTGATTACCTAAATACAATATTACTGTGGTTTTGACAGTGTTTTCTTTGATCCATTTGAATAAAATTAGGATTCATTTAACTTTCCCTGCTATACTTTTCTTAAGAAAACCAGGAAAAAATGTAGGTCTGATGTTTGAAAAGCAAGTAAAAGAAATGTTATTAATTACAGTACAAATAGCTCTTTGAGGCGTCAGTAAATAAGCTTAATTTGTTTTCAAATATTTTGAAGTATTTTGCAGGTGAGGTTGAAGCACTGGGGTTTTTTGCAAAATGATTAAAAATACTGGGTTTTCTATTCACATAAACTAAATCTGTCAGACTTCACATTTGCTTAGATTGCAGCTAAAGAACCTGTGGCTGATAAAAGCTTTACCTGCTAGTAAATAGTTCCAAAAGTTAGCCTTGTTTTTGAAATCAGTTATGTTGGCACTCCACTTACAGACAGAATAAACTTGCTGCATCTACCCAACTCAAAGACAGCTCTTACCCAAGACAATCTATGTAATCTTAAAATTACTTCAGGCACTTATTTTATATTGGTTTGATCAATACTCTCAATTTTTGTCCCATTCTCAGTAGTCTTATTTTGCTGTTACTATATAATATACTATATATATAGAGAGAGTATATATTATATAGTATAATTTATATAATATATATAATTTTCATTTTAGAATTTGATCTTTTTGGTAGCATTAACCTGCTAGTAACATTAACAGCCCCAGACAGGTCAAGTAATAGTCTGGGGTCCATCTAGGGAGCACAGTAAAGGCCAGAGACAGAAGAGGTCCATTCAGGGGACTAACACTGGTCCAAGGTCCATCCTGGAGGCAGGGGTGAGACATAGCCCAGGCAGGGACAGGTGTGCAGAGGGGTGTAAACCCCCTGTGAAGCTGGTCAGGGCCTTTAAAGGCCTCTTCAATACACTGGGCCCCCATAAATGTGGAATTCATGCTCGGCAATCTGGTAACAGAGGCAATGCTTTTATGTCTTTGGCAAGTTAGGCTCACAAGCTAGGTTAATAATTTGCTTGTAATTCCACTATTAACGTGTTTGTATACACATTAAGATGTGGTCTTTGACTATTACTGTGACAAAAAGAAAATCCATGGGAATGTGAATAGAAAGCCACACTTTACAGTAAGGTGTTGCCTCTGTTCACTAACATGGAAGCAGAATTTGACGTAGAAATTATCCATACTTGCTCCTGGAAATAAACTGACAAAATTTGGCAACGTTTATGCATGTGTCATCATTAAATAAATGTGAATAGCATTTTTAAGTATCGGGCAATTTGTGAAAAAAACCTTTCCTGTTTTTCCTTCAGCTCCTTGTGGGGACAATCTTTATGATGATGATGGTAAACGCCTCCCTCCGTGCATCCCAGGGGCCTGGCTCACTCCTGCTATTATGGCCTGTTACCTTTTAGTAGCAAATATCCTGTTGGTAAACCTGCTGGTTGCTGTCTTCAAGTATGTAAATAATCATGCATCTTGGTCTTATTGTCAAGATAAAGTTTCTGTTCCAGCCCATCAACTGATTCTGCAAGGGTTTGCATTCACTCTCAGAATCTCATTAGTCCATGGACGTGACTGGCAAATACTGGCAACAGGGTGTACCCTAGAGAAGGGTGAGGAAGGGTGGTTTTGAATTTGCCAGCGATTGCAGCATTGTATGTGAGAGAACCTGGCTTCTTCCAATTACCATCTAATGGATAGTGACAGGCCTCAAGGTTGCTCTGGAAAGATGAGAAATAGGATCCATGAAACCTGGCACACACCTGACAGAAACCCATGTAGCCACTGGCAGTCACAGCTCTGCGGGAGAACAGCAGAATAAAACTGAACATCAAAAGCCTGAGAAATTTCCACTACATCATCTGGCTTTTTTTTTTTTTGTCTGGTTTTGTTTTCCATTTAGAAAAAGAAATTAGGGCCTTGCAGAGTGCTTTCGTGACCCAAAAAAATAGCCTGTATTGCCTTGAACCAACAGGAGGGATGTGTTGCCAAGGTCTGCGGCCAACCCAAGCAGTGTGCAGTATGCACATATCTGTATTTGGACTTACCTGGAAAAAAACTTAATAAATTTCTGCTGCTTGTTCTTCCTACCTGCACTTAGGTTGCATTCTTTTCCTCTCATGATTTAGGGATTAAAACAGAATAATGATTTGCAGGCAATACTTCCCGAACAGAGCACCTGAGAAAAGCAGGTGATCCATTTTTGTTGCCTTCAAACATGTAGTGTTGGAGGGCTTGTCAGCGTAGGTAGCTTGTGTCATAAATGCAAAAATAGTACTTTGTGTGCCCAGAAATCTGCAGCTCACAAAGCCTGTCTTTCATTTGATGTATGTAGCTTAAAAGGTCATGAATTTAAAGTACTCAAATGCTAGTCACATAGCTGGGGAAAAGGGGAAGAATCTTACAATGGTAGCTCTTATTGGCTGAAGGACCAAAGAATCAGCAGTTTGGGAAGTAGGTCATGCTGTTAACTCGTGCCATCCCAGCCTGCTTGCACAGGCTTGAAGCTGGGGAATTCCTGCTATAAAGGAGACACAGAATGAAGACAGATTGTTACTTATCATTGCTCATAGTCTCATGTATACTTAACCTAAAGAAAGCAAAAGCTATTTGTACACAGGAGTTCTTTGGTTTCGAAGAAATGTTTTAACTGGTTCTATGAACGTAGATATTCTAAAGCACATAAAGTTAGGAAATAAATGGACAGAAAAATATAGAAAGGAAGTTCCAGTATCAGCACCATCACAGAAGTAGAGTGAGCTGTCTGAAGATACTTTAAAATAGCTTGAAAAGCCTTTTCTAAGGCAGAATATAAAGTCTGCTTTCTCTTAGTTGGTATTTCATAACTGTCACTATTATCTCTGGATTGACTACTACTTCGTATCAGCTGAATTTCAAAATAGAACATCTTTAAAGCACACCTTACTTTGCTGTAAAAATGATGAAGTTTGCAAGAATAAATTCCTTTACAAGAATATCCACCATGTTTTCAAATCAGGAGTTTGAGGGAGTAAAGTTTGAATTTAGGACATTCTGTGAAAACTTGAAAAGTCTTCTATGTAGGTCAAGCTGATTAGCATATTAAAGGCAGAGTATGGGAAGCTTCTGAGTTTAGCATACAAAATACTTTTCATGGATTTAATACTTTGTGTAGCACCAAATACTGGCATGTGTTGAAAGAAATAGTTTATAACTGAACCCCAAAATACCAATTATGTGATGCATAAATTAAGGGATTTGTACAGTATGAGCAAATGGTCTGAGAGGACTGTTCTGAGTAGTGCCTGAGGGATGCAGAGCACCTTCTGTTTGCTGCTTTCAAAAGGAGTAGTGAAATCATGAGTTCAATTTAATACTTACTTCAGTAGCACCAACAAATAGCTGAACCAAGCAAATCATGTGGCTCCATGAGGTTATTTAGCTGCTGCTTTTTTCAACATAGAATTTACTCAATGAAAAGTAAGATTAGGGACCTCATAAAAACTGTACCTATGTTTCCTTTCAGCAATACCTTCTTTGAGGTAAAATCAATATCCAACCAAGTCTGGAAGTTCCAGCGGTACCAGCTGATCATGACATTCCACGACAGACCTGTCCTGCCTCCACCGATGATTATCTTCAGCCACATCTACATAATCATCAAGCGGATCTGCTGCCGCTGCAAGAAGGGTGATGGAGACCAGGACGAGCGTGACAGGGGACTGAGTATGCAAGAAATCTTCTCTGAATTGAGCTCTTTGCACCACATTAGCAGAAAGCAGCAGCTTCTACAACACTGAACTGGTTTTGTTCCCCTTGACCATCAAGTATATTTGCAGAAGACAGTATGGGCCAATATTTGTATCAAGTTAAGAGCTCTGGGGCTCTGTGGGTGCCTGAGAATTTGCAACTCTCTGACGCTAATAAAAGACCTCCTTTAACATGCTTTCTTAAAACAGTGAGATGGTATCTACTCAGTCCAGGGGTTTACCAAGTTCTGGTGAAGCCCATATGTTGGGAGGGACTTACAAATAGGACTTACAGAAGAAGGGATCAGAATTTCAAATGTCAGTTATAGTGTCAGCTCTGTGATTGTAAGCAATCTGTGACTGTGAGTATCCCCACCATCATTTAGAGATTGATCTGTCATTCCACAGGGAAACTGTGAGGATTCTTCTCCTAACATACTCTGTAACTGTTAATTAATATTTTCATTATATGCTTATGAAAATAATCAGAGGCTCATGACATCCCTCTATTTCTACATTTCACAGGAAACATTTTTGCACAATAGGAAAAAGAAACGCTCCTTCCAAATGCCAAGAGACAAATTCAGATAAAGGACGAATTGTTCCCAAAAGCTTATATACCCCTTGGATTTTTCTTATGTGATTAGAAATTTCTTAACATCTAATCCAAAGAATATCTGTGAACAATCTGTTATCTGTTGCCTATTACTGGCATCCTTTTAAGAATAATGCTTGAATGAAGGAACAGTCAAACCGAGAGATTGCCCAAGTCTTTATCTTGTAAAATCTGGTCAGTTTGTTCAATGCACAGCTGTTAAACAGTGCTAAAGTCATTCAGAACATCCCCCTGTGCATGGCCATGGAAGCAGATCATGGTCATGATGCATTCCATTGCCTTCACAGCTCTGTCCATCCTTAGCTAAGTGCTCATTGCCTATTTTAAAAAATCATCTGTTCATTTAGTGCAGGAGTAGAATCTACAGTATGTCCATGTCCAAAATAAACTACTAATTTGGATTTAAATTGTTTGACAGAAGTTCAAAAAAAAAGCAAACTCCTCTTTTTTTCTTCTCTTTTGCACAGAGTTATTTCTGAATGATGAAGAGCTAAAAAAACTGTATGAGTTTGAAGAGCAGTGCGTAGAAGAATACTTCCAGGAGAAAGAGGATGAGCAGCAGTCATCTAATGATGAACGCATCAGAGTTACCTCTGAAAGGTACCTATTGTAACAAAAAAATCTACACCGTGTGTCAGGAACAGTCTTTTTATATCTTCTTTATACCCATGGTTGAGTTAAAATGCAAAAAATATTGGTCTTGAAGAAAACCGCCACCAACTCGGAAGCTAATCTGAATCCCAAGTAGCTATCTGAGCAGGTGCATCTCTCAAAAGAGCAAACTTCTTGTTATTCCTTCTGTTATGTCACTAAATCTGCTGGTTTGGGTAGCTTTGTTATGGGAGCATCTTTGCTTATGATGAATTTTATAGCTCTCCTCCATCTGAAGATCACAGTTACGCTTTTTATCCATTTGAAAAAAGTGCTGCTTGTTGAGTTTCCAACAGTTCTTCCAACCATGAGAAACATATTGGAACTTAATGACAAAAGCACTGAGGGTTCTTCCCTTGGACCTGTGGTTTACATCAGGGTCTGGCACTCACAACTCCTGAATTTTAATCTCTGCCACAGATTCTCTTGCAGGCTTTGAGCAAGGCATTTAGCTTCTCAGTATGAACTTCCCCATTCAAAAGACGGGGAATATTCACATGTAAATCATTATGCTTGCTCTGAGGACTAGGTAATGTTTGCACATTGCTGTGTAAGCACCATGCTTACACATGCTGTGTAATGGCAGCAGCCTTTTTTACCAGGTCACTTGGCAGGACTGTTCCCTAGGCTTTGCCTATTCTGTCAGTAGATCTAGGTAAGTCAAGAGTTGGGGTCTTTTGTCACTTCCTTGAAATGAAGAAAAATTCTCCCTGCAATGAAAATTATATGCATTTTAAACACTCTTTTGCCTTAATCTACCTCTCAGTGTTCTGTTGATGAAGTGCTTCACATACATATTTATCTATATGTATCTTCATTTTAACATTTGTTATTAATTAGCTCTGTGAGCCATATAATTCCTTAATAGATAAACTTCTTTCTCTTGAGAGGCCCTGAACACCTTACATTCTTATATTTGAAATTTGAGAATAGAGAAGTAAATTAAACCTGCTACATATATTTGAGTAGTTTCTATCACACTGGTTATCCATGACAATTTGTCAAAATCCTAGGTATTGTGGCAGAGAATAAAGCAACACTGATAAGCCTCACTGATTCACTATAGTCTATGGCCACAAAGCAGATTTGCTTATTTCTCATGGCTCCTTGCTCTAGATGCTTCATCATCTTTTGTGTATGGGAGCAAGAAAACGTTAATTTAATTTCCACAGTAGATTTACTAGTATATGATCTCTAAGCCACATTCCAATTAATTACTTTCATATGCATTTTTCTAGTACCATCACATCCATTATGATATAAATGATAAGAAGAAAATGGGAAAAAGTATTATTTTAATTGAACTAGACAATAGTTCTACTCCCTTCAGCTGATACAAACTACAAAGGTATTTCAAGAGCTAAAGCAATCCCATCAACACCAGTATATGTTTCTCTCTCATACAGCTGCAGAACCTGTTTTACAACATGCTTTGATGCTATTTTAAGTCACCCTGTGAGCATGTCATTAGAAAGTATTTTTCATGTAATCAGTTTGATGCTTCACAGTGAAACAGAACAACTGAACACACAGTGGGTGGCACACGGAGAAATATTAATAGCAGTCTGTCCGTAAGGGCTTTCCTGCCATGAATACAAAGGTTCAAATACCCCTCTAATATGGTGTACAGAAAGCATTGATAACAAGAAAATGCTCATGCTTTTGTTGCTACAGATAGGAAGAAAGAACAAGGCATGATACACACCATAAAATTCTGCCTTAGGAAGAAATCAGGAGCTGGGTGCCTATAATGGGATCCTGCAGCTACTGGTTCTGTTCTCTTCTTCCTTTTTTATTCTCCACAGAGTTGAAAATATGTCTATGAGGCTGGAAGAAGTGAATGAAAGAGAACATTTTATGAAAGCTTCTCTCCAGACAGTCGACCTCCGTCTCTCTCAGCTGGAAGAGCTCTCCGGTCGGATGGTGAATGCTCTGGAGAAGCTGGCAGGCATCGACAAATCCGAGCTGACCTACACGCGCTCGCGGGCTTCGTCAGAGTGTGATGCTGCTTATCTCCTGAGGCAGAGCAGTGTGAACAGCTCTGATGGCTACAGCATGTACAAATACCACATCAGTGGTGATGAGCTGACCTATGACGACAGCACCACGCCTATGTCACCAGCCATGCGTAAAAAAGCCCACTCTATTGGTACCAAAGAAGATGGAGCAGACCCAAAGATGCTGGTTCCAGAACACCAAACTGGACTCCATACCTCGAGTGCTAATGCAGTCACTACAGCAGATCACAGTAAATCTACATTAGAAATTGCACAGAATGTTTCCAGACCCCATTCTGGTTCAGACAGTTTGGGGAGTGAAAAGCAGGGGGTTTTCAGCAGCGATGGAATGATTCCTCAAAGTGTAAACCAGTTGAATGCCGTTACGAACAGTCAGTCAGTAGCAGGACCAGATTTTCAGAACACTCAGTTAAAAGTAGAACGTACCAAGTTAGAAGCAACCATCTCTTATCCCTTGGACAAATCCAAAGCAATGCGCTATTTTCCTCCTGAAACTTTCAGTGCTTGTCAAACCACTATGATGAAGTCAAGGAGCTTTATATTTGCACAAGGTGGAAAGCTGGTTGGAGGAGTTAACAACTGGACCTCAGAGTATAGTACCATTATGGATCAGGTGTGCCCTTCTACAATTGAACAGTGGGCCACAGAGTGGAAATACGAAGTTGAGCAGCAGCTTTCTCAAGAGCGTCCTCCAGAATACCCCGGGTTGATCTCTGAAGCGGAAAGGCAAGCAGAGGAGAAGCAGATGGACACAGATGATGATAGTAATGTTGGTGAAGCAGGTATGAGTGCCTCTTACACCTCTATGCCTGCCACTGTCAAGGCCGACAAGGAGAATTTACTGTCAGTAAAGCCAGAAAGGACTTCTGGGTTCCCATCAGTACGCTCCAAGAGTTTACACAGCCATTCCCGGAGAGCCAAGTCTGTGAAGGACAAATTAAATAGACCAGGACATGCCAGCAGTGTAACTAATTTGGTGGTAGCATTTGGCAGTGCAACGGAAGAACAGAAAAACAGGCAAGAAAATGCATCCACAGAAACTGAATGTTAAAGTGGCTTATGGCCCCTGTTTTACCAACAGCCGAGAAAGCAGCTTGACTAATTGAACAAATTAGTGATTTTAAAATTAATTTCTAAAGAAGAATTTCGAATATATGTATTTATTTTCTTTTAAACTTAATAGATACATGTTCTGTTCTTAAATAAATGCTTGCTGGGTTGGGTGAAAGGGAGGTGTTCTCTCAGGGCAGACAAAAAGTAGGTACACTCCATAGATGTCAGCTATATACATCTTCCTTTGTTCCATTTCAGCCTCCCTCATAAACTCATTTACTGACAAGCTCTTTATAAACGTTCTAGAGGAAGAGCAATACTATAATATAATAAGTCTATCAGAAGATTTCTCAAACTGAACAAAATTTTAACCAGCCTTAGTTTTATCCTTATTTATGCAGCTAGTTTCTTTGTGGCCATGGTGTTTTTCAGATCAAACCAAAATTGTTGGAGGCAAGGAAAAATGATGCAGTCCCCTCTTTCACTTCTGATTTCATGCGTGCTGCTTCGCTTCTCCTTCAGAATGGCACAACATGGCAGTTTTCATCCACTAAAATGGGTCAGAGTGGCAAAATACAGTTGTGTTTGGAGAAATCTGACCTGGAAAGCCACATGTAGACATATTCTTAATCTGTCCTTGAACTTCAGTGGCATAATCTTGCTTTCAGGATCACATCTGTCCCCAACCCAAAGCATGCTGACAGCCTTAAACTGTTGAAAAACGGTGATCATTGTTTCAAAATGCTTAGGAAGATTCTGGAATATCAAATACATGGATATTTTAATAATAGAAATCCAAGATCTGCATTAGTGTTTTGTACAAATGAGGATTACAACAGAAGTCCATGTAGACTTAGAATAAGATTCTG
>WAAG01095239.1:0-19125 GCA_013390105.1 Tichodroma muraria
AGGCTGCGGGCAAAATGGGAGCAATGCCATCACTCATGAGGTGGCTATTCAGAAGTATTTTGATTTTATTTTTGATGCCTGGACTTTCAGGATTAATGTTTAATGTAACCATCTTGCTTCTGGGTCTTGTGTGGGTTTCTTGTGGGTTTTGCTTGGGAGGTTTGCACAGATAAAGCGTGAGGGTTTGCACTGATTCTTAAAGATGGTGTTTTTGAGCTAAGCTTAAATTTCTACAGCCATGGACTGGCTGGTGTGGAATAGGGCTTAGAAATATCTCATCTAATTGGAATGAGAAAAGTCTAGGGAGTTGGAATACAGAAGTTAGGAAGAGGTGCCTTTCTTCTCTTTTTCAGCGGTTTCTGAGAGGTCTGGTATATTTCTGTTGAGATGACTTATTAACTGTGAAACATGGAGATATATTTAAATATAAAGTTACTGCAGAATTTTCAGCCTGTTGCAACAGATTAAGCTCAGACCTTTGCCCAAGAAGTTCTGCCAGAGAGTGCCCGAGGCTTTGCTCAGGGAAATGTTGGCTGATGCCAGTAGCAGCAGAGTGGTAGGAGGCAAAAGTTAATGAGAGTGGGGAAAGGGCAAGCTATTCCTGCAAAAACTCTTAACAATAACATCTTAGAGATCACACTCCCCCACCAGAGCCTGGAGTGCTGAATGCATCACCCAAAATGAGTATAATGAGGCAAATGAGGATTTGGAGGGAAGGAGTTACAGGGAAATATATAGTCAGCTGGGGTGGGCTCCTCTAGGTTTGATGCCAACTGTTGAAACCTGACAAAAACTGTGAAATAACAATTGACAGACAGTTGGTTTCTTTCCATCCCATAACTGCAAAGAAAAGTGACAGCTTGAGGCTTTGCTTTGTAACCCTTGTGTTGCTTAAGATAGCGAGACATTTGCTGATTTCTAGATAATTCAGTTTCCAAATGCACTTAATTATTTCCCTTTTTCTAGTATATTAGAGAAGGTGGACAATCAAGGAAGGAATGAATTGTAGACTATATCAAGTGTCTGTGGAACAGATCTAAAGAGTAGAAATACACTTTGAGGAATACAAACCACCTAAATTTCATAATGAAACTAGCATTTAAAAATGATCAGTTGGACCAAGATGGGGTGTGCGAGAGAGAGGAAAGCGTTCTTTTGATCAGATTTCTCTGCATCTTTTCATTATGCAGGCCTAACATAGTCTAGTATCCACATATTTTCCAAGTATAACTGAATGACTTCAGCTCTACATTTTGTAAATCATGTTTTATTATTTATTTGTTGTGTATGAAGTCATTGTCACTTATGCTGGTGCTAAAGTCTCTCATGGTTAATTCCAGAAGTGATCTTTGGATAAATTCTGACTTTGAACTGCAGTAAAGTCCTCAGATGCAGGTGCTGCTCTGTTCACCAGTGTGGCTCATGGAGCTGAGTTCTCTGATTCGTATCAACGTTCCTGATGGTTATTGCTTGTCGTGGGATGGATTGCCTTCACTCTGGTGCCTGATAAGGGGGCAAGTATGAGTTTTAAGCAGCCTTAGTTAGGTGAGGCATGGCTGATTTGTTGATGCTGTGGCATGACTCTTCCAGCCTGTGTCAAAACTTGAGCCTCAGACACAGGTATTTCATAAACAATCTCAAACTTTGTTTTCTGCTTCCATGTAAGTTGTTCAAATGAAAATGAATATCCCTAGACACATCTCCAAAATGTTACATTCTATTATCCCAGCATCCTGTTTTTGATAGTATCAGAAGTGTTTTGTTCTTAATGTAGGTGAATAATTTTCCTGCATAGAGACAGTCTCCATGAATAGAATATTTTTATTATCTATCTCATTTGCTTTGTAGTGGACCCTAAGACCAGTGGGTCTATACCTTGGGTTGCACTAATCTGATAGTACAAAATGGGTTACTGTGCAATAGGAATATCTGAAAAAGTAACTTCAAAAGGTGCTTTGTTGTACAGAGTGGTGATAATTTATGCATAGTTGTATGTATTGGTTTTCTGCTTTAAGTATTTTAAGTTACTTATACAATTACCTCTTAGTTTGCAAAATCAGCCACTCTTACTAAGAACCAAACTTGAATCCTTCAGATATCCGAAGCTGAACACACCAAGCCAGAGGCAGAAAGCTGAAGGTTGTTTGCTGGTAGTGTGTCAGAAATGTTACGGTTGTGTAAATAAAAGTAGGCTATCAGCTGCTAAACTGAGTTCTGAATTACTGATCCATGAGCCTCTTCTACTTGAGACCCTTGAGTTTAAAAATATTTTAAGAGAATCACTAAATGCTTCTTACCGCTGTAACTACTTGGCATTGCTTTTGACTTTTGGATGATTAGCTGTCCTTGGGTGCAATGACCTTTGCTTATTGGTGAACAGGGATGGGCAATAGAGCTTTCCATGGACTTCTAAAGAACATTTTTAAATCAGATCAAAAGTTAATGACTTATAAAGCTAAGTCATACATGAGTGATATTCACAATGGAGAAGAATCAGGGGAGTTCTTTACATTTTTGAACCTTTAAGTCCTTACCATGAATTGGTTATTTACATAAAAAGCTAAGAAACTCCTACAGCTGAACTGAACAGTAAGGAACTTACGTCTTGTTCTTCAGCTCAGCTATCAGTTTGTGGTGAAATTAAAAATATTCTTTGAACAGCACCAGAATTTTACCAGTATCTAAAGAAAACTTATTTTGCTCTGCATCTTGTATTGCATAGAAATGTTTCTATTTTTTTTTTCTTGAGTAATAAATATTCTTAAGCCATAATTATGTTTGCTCCTTCAGCATGGGAAAACCTCACTATTGAGAAGAATGCTTGTTTTATTGTCTGCCTGGCATGTACCAAAGGAAATATTAAAAGCAGAGGTTACATATGTTCTGAAATATTTCTGTCAGTGTGACAGTCCATTCCCCTAGAGCACTGTCATGTCACGGGTCTTCTTTAGGTTAATACTTCATCTAGATTTCATTTATTACAAAAATTACCCTTAATATCCTAGATAGAATCCAGGCTGAATATATACATAGAGAGAACTGATTATTTACCTAAAGAGAATACTCTTAAGTATGGGGTATTTGTATGTATGGAATAAATCAGTTTTGAGGATTTTTTTTTTTTTTAAAAGTTCATCTAGAAAACTAGAAGAGTAAAATCAGATTACAAAGGTACATAAGTTGTCCTCCCTAATAATAAGAAAATCTCATCAGTAAATGTGCTTTTTTTATGTCTGATTATAACATGGGAAAATCAAGGTCGTGTCAAGCTTAGTACTAAAAATGGACATGTAAGAGGAACCATTTCCCTCATGTTTTTTGTTTAATTTGGGAGTTTTTTTCCCAACATGGAGCTTTTTAGAAAAATATGTTTTCAAATATACTGAAATGCAAGTCAGGGTCATTTTAAGGTCATAAATGAAGATAAAACTATCGTTATAGTAGGCACCTCAAATATGAAGTTTGGTCTCACTAGGGTTGTTATACTTGTGTCTGGAAGTTCTAGTTCAAAAAGAACCAAAGGGAAATGGAAAAAAACAATGTTTATTAACATCTTTAGGATTCAGTGAAACGTAGAAGTCTCCACTTTCTTGATTTGGGATCTGAGAACCTTTTGTTTAGAATTACAGAGCGGTTGAGGTTGCAAGGGACCTGTTGAGACGACTTCGTTAAGTGTCCTTACTCATGATGCAAAGATGATTTTTTGCCTTTTCTTTTATATACCTTTTATGTAACTTTTATGGATCCTCAGTATTCCTAACGTACTTACTTGTAATTCCTTAAGTCTGATAACTCAGCATAGTCCTAGTATTCTGTTAGGCCAAGAGAATAAACATCCTAAATGCCTCATAGTAGGAGGCTGGAAAACCCTATGGTGTTTGGGGAAACCAAGATCTTCTCTAGAACATATCCTGTAAACTAGAGATTTGGTCCATCCAGGGGGGAATTCCTCGAGTGGGAGAATATCATGCCATTCATCCAGGCTTCCCATTCAGGCATCCTTGTTTGACATTTTTAAAGTCTGTAAATTTTTAAATTTTAAATTTTGAAGTCTGTTCAATCTGTCATGTGCGTGCACGGTGGCGCATCCCACCTTGGTGAAACGGTGCAACCAAAGGATTCTTATTAAAATACCAAGACAAAACCCCTTATCCATGTCTGGCTCTCAATTTTATAAGACCAGGGAAAGACATCGCTCAGAGCAGCATCAATTAGAGCGGGTTGTGCAGGGCCAGCTCCACTTTGACTGTGTCCAAGGATGGAGACTACAAACTCCCTGAGCAGCCTGTTCCAGTTCAGGTGGCTGAAAAGGAGGAACTAAATCTAAATGAAATTCTGAAAGCTGGTCTATCATCTGTGAATCTCTTGACAAAGAATATGGATTCTGTACCTCTCAGCATATATTTGTAGCAAAGCTCTGTTAGTTTTGCAGTTGAACAGTGCGGTGTAGATCAAATGGTGTATGGCAGCTATATGCAACCAGTAGATTGGCTTAAGTTAAATGGTTTTACCATTAACATTTTAAGCAGCCATTTTTACCACTTGCATCAATGGTAAGTTCAGCATTTAAGTATTGTTTGAACAATATTTCTGTTGTTTTTTAACTTTTTTCTTCTGGCTCCAGCTTGGCCTTGCTTTCTTAGTTACAGGAAGTTGAATTTAATTTCCCCAAAGCACCCAATTTTGCTGTTTATTTGTACTTTGTCATTATCTGAACTTTCCAAGCATCCTGAGATTACATAGTCGTACTATAAACACGAGAACCGGTTTTGCTAAGCTTTAATGCTTTTGGCCTGACACGATTAGAGGTCCGTAACCTGTGTGGCCTGGCGCAGAGGGGAGGTTGGACCGTCCCGGGGGAGGGCCTTGGCCTGGGACAGCTCTGTGCGGGTCCACTCAAGAAGAGGTGCAGCAATCTCTGCGTTGGTGAAAGCACGGCACGGAGCTGTTGCTGTGCCCGTGAGCTCACCTGGCACAACCTGAGGGAAAACAGGTGGCAGTGAAGAAAAGCCGCTTCCCCACCCTCTGGGGACCGGCACTCAGCAGGCAAGTCGTGGCCGAGCAAGGGGGGTGTGATTTTATAAAGGACCCAGCGATCTCCTGCTCTCTCTGTCTCATTCCCCCTTTCTCCTTCAGCAGAAAAATGGGAAGTGTGTAAAGCTTTGTGTGAGTTCTAGGGAGCAACTCACCCTTTGCTGTCAGTCTGGTGGTGACACACTTCAAGGGTGGGCTTAGGAGGATATTATTGCTCCGAAGTCAGTGCAGATCTGAAGGCACTGAGTCTTTTTCATGGCTGGTCCTTCAGTCTGGCTATAAATGCAACGCAAAAGAATTGAAACGAAACCAAATACTGTTTTGATTTTCCAATGTAAGGGATGCACAACTTCAGTGTTTGTGTTACGCATACAAAAATTACACAGGGATATTAAAAAAAAATAGAAAGAGCAACTTCATGATCTAATTTAAGTGAATTTTTAACAGCATGTGCTTTTTGGTCAGCACACTCTGGTTTAGATAAACACTGTGTTGGCAAATAGTGAGTGACAAGGAGTGTCCAGTTAGCATTTAGCATGTAATCACTGAATGAGTCATGAAACCAATATTATAATTATGCCACTATGAGATCAGGTTTGCAAAGCCCCACATTTGCAAATATACAAACCAGTGACTGAGAAAGTTTGTTGTTTGTTTGGTTTGGTTTTTTTCAAGGTAAATGGTTTTGAAAAAGGCACCTGCACAACAAATTAGTCACAGCAAATTGGGAGAAAAAATTCAAGTGCTGCAGGTGATAGATGTGCTGACTATTGGTTTTGTGGGTGTTATGTGAAACTATAAAAAATACCTGTTGTATTTTGTGGTTACAAATGTGTTGCTAAGGTTGTAATGTCAAGCTAGGATTTTCCAGCAGTTTGTGCCATCCTGGTAGAGGAGAAATTCCAGAAATCTCATATATGAGTAGTCAGTCTCTTCTTTCCTTGAGGGAATCCCTCACTGGTAATAGCCAACAAGGCTCATGTGTTTAACATGGATGTGTATGATGTCAGCCTGCAGTATACAATCACATATGAGAAGGACAAAAGGGTGCATTTAAAGGACTAGTGTGCAGAGGAACGGACAATTCAGGCCCTTAGGACTGTGAGGCCTCAGTGGCCTCTCTGTTATGGTGATTCAAGAACATTGGATCAGGATCTCACCCTTAGCATTGCAGTTTTATAATCACAGATCATCACACTGTGTGTAATGCCCTAAGAAGGGTCCCAGTAGAAAAACTGACTCTGTCTCCAGATTGAACAATAATATCAAGTCCTAAACATTTGGAAAAAGGTTTGCTGTTCTGACATGTAACTTTATTTTTGAGTCTCTGTGTATTTAGGAGAGCTTTTCATGTGTTTTTTTTATTTTATTCTAAATGGAATATGCCTGTTCAGAATCCAAATCTGATTAAATTTGCGGGAATTATACGCATGAAAATAATATTTCCGTCTATGAAAATAGAAGGAGAAAGTAAAAGTCTTATTCATCCTCCTACTAATATCCAAATTGAAAAAACCCAAACTTATAGTGGTGATGGGGTGGATTTAAAACCTTCACCCCACTAGCATTTCAGTTTAATTTATTATATATAAACAAACCTCTGAATTTCTAAAATATACCCATTCTGGTGTGCTAGTAATTGCCAATGCACACTTTCAATATTTACTGATCCAAATATGTATAAAAACTGTTTAAAAAAAAAAAATTGAAAATCCATTTCCACATCATTTTAATTTGGGAGGGTTTCTCTGTGCCTCTTATGCCTGAAGGATATAAGTCAGACAGAGAATAGCTAAATAACAAGCACAAATGTTAGATGTGAAATCAAAATTAGGTATTCAGATTTAATCCTTCTTTTTATGTTTGGTTGAATGAAAGTTGTGTCTGTTTACAAAGAAGCAATTAGTTCTTTGAGAGTACTAATTAAAGAACTACTTATTCCCCTCATTAAATCATATTTGTCAAAACAGAATCATTTACATAGTAATTAATTTTGATACTGCTTATAGTGGGCTCTTATTTTGGTTGAGAAATAGGCCCCTGGAGCAGATGTGCTCTTGCTGAGGAAAAAGCATCCTTTTGGAACCACAACTAAGGCACATGTGGAAAAAATAATGTAGAAAACACTCACAAAAAAATTGTTATTTAATAAATTTTTTGACTAATTTGTTTTGAAATGTATGAAGAGAAAATTGACCGTCTGCATCTTTGCTTGTTTAATCAAGGGTTTCATGGCCTCTTGGCTGCCAGGTCAAGTACCTATTTTTTCTTTATCTTAATTCAGAAAAGCCCGAAAACCTCATACCAAGCAAGAACTCACTGTTAGAAAAGTGGCTTATATGCTTGGAGAAGTGTCTACATCACATTATTTGTAGCTTGTGGTTGTATTTCATGACTGATGATTAATTGCATAGACAAGGGGTTATCAAGGGAAGCAGTAAATCAAGTGACAGTAGTTTTTGTGTCTTTTCCAAAAATTACATAAATCGCATGTCATTGGAAATGCTGGCATAGTTACGCATTGGTTGCAAGCATTAAAACCTCAGTTACTGAGCACAGTTTTTGAAGATTATAATCCCAAGAGCTGCCATTATTCCTGCCATTTGGAATAAATACATCGGTTCCTTCCTGTAGGGGTGAAAAGTTTTAAACCAGGAGGAGGTCATCGAGGAAGGTATTCAGAAGCAGACTGTAGAATCACACCAGTTTGTTTGGGGCAAGCCATTATTTGAGGAATAGTTGAATGGTGAATATGAATTAATGTGGTCAAAAATAACAAGCTTGTAGTGATTATTTTAAGAAGGCTTTACAGCAAAGGCTTTTTTTTCCGTTTCTGGGGAAGCAGTAGCTGTGGAAGAGGTGCCCTAGTAAGTAGGAGGGAGAATGAAAAGGCTTCTCCAGCATCAGTGCCTCAGTAATCCAGCCTACTTTGTTCTTTTGGGCTGTTTTTTTTTTTTTCACGTGTGCTAGAAGCCAGCAGCTATGAAAGCAACTTAACTCTTTGTCTTCCCTCTTTGGTCAACTGATTCCCTTTCTCACACCGTGAGGAAGTGCCTCACAGCCCCACATTTTCTGGTGATGTTTAACCCCATCCTGTGATCCAGGCAGAGGCAGAAAGCAAGTCTGTTTCCTGGTTTGTGACTGGCTTTTATTCTGCTGCCTGGCCCTCTCCTTGCCCAGAGTGGAGAGCTTGGCTTTCCAGCATGTCAGCTGATTTATGCCATGTGTTTGAAGTTTGGAAATTATAGCTGTCATTCTTCACTGCCTGATTTTTACTTTCCAGGAATCTCATTTCAGAGAAAGAAGCTATTATTTCTTGTTCGTTTTCCATCCTAGTTTGAAATAATAAGGACATCAGAATATGAACAGTAGAGACTTTTGTCTGATTCAAAATATCCTTTGTATAGGCATGTCATGACAGTCTGAAATTTCCTCTTCCAGTGTCTGAAATTTCTCATTTGTTCCTAAGGAATATTAGGGCTCCTCCTTTCCCTATAATAAGAAAGAAAAAAATAGCACTGCTGTCGAAATATTTTGAGATGTTCTAGTCATGAAACAATCTAGAGAACATAAAGGCAGTCATTTACTTGGCTGGGAAGGCAGAGAAAAATAAATAAAATAACTGTAGCAACAAATAAAAACATATGAGCAAGCCTTTCCCAAGTTAATTCCCAGTTCATAATCCTCTCTGTGAAAGGAGAGGCTCTTTTGCTGAAAGAGAAATGCTGGGCTGAGCAGCCTCACATTAGCAGTCTAATAATTTATGAATATTGCCTTTACATTTTAAGCAAACATTTACGACAGGTCTTCTTAAAATTCATATTGAAACTTAGAAATAATTAAGAAATAAAATTATTTAGCTTTTTTCCTAATATTTTTATTTGTCTTATTATGAACTTAGGAAGGTTTTTTCTTGTCTGGATTGTAGTTTTGTTTTTCTAGTATGTTTTAAGTAATTTTGAAGTGTGGAATACTGTCAGGTTGATTGTTTTTCAAAATGCATTTTACACTTGACTATAAAATGATAATAATGGATCACATGGAAATGAGCAAACCACAGAACTCATCCCCATTTTTTTTTATCCAGGCTACAACAGAAGACAATTATTGGGATGTGGACATAATCTAGAATTTAGGGGAATATTCGGTTGAACCACCTTTCTCATTAACTTTGAGATATTCAATCAGCTTTTTTTGATCACTTGCTTTTAGAGGTGAGGAGGCAAATACATTAGTGTTTTTCAAATATATGATCATGAACATGTTGTTTGCACTGTGTGTAAATGAATGAGCTACTTTAAAGCCTTTAAAAAATACCTAGTCCTGGGAAGCTGGAGCCTGTAATTTTCTGTATACCGGCTTTAATAATGATTAATGAATTCTGGCTGTGGTGAAGCAGCTTGTCTTGTGTAAGCAAGATATCTTTATATAAACAGCTCACTTTTCTCATTAAAGTAATTATTGAATCAAAGCCAAAGCAATTGTTTCAAATATGTTGCAGTTCTGCTCTGGAGTGCTGCTCAGAATCAATGCAGCAGAGCACTGAAATATACTTACCAATGAGTTCTCAAAAAAAATTTGGAGCCTGCCCGGAGAATCCTTATAGGCATGAGGATATTTGGACAGAAGTTCTGTGTTCATTTGCAAGTTCCCTTCTTCCTTTGCTTCCTTTGGTTCCTTGAGGCAGAGATCCTGGAGGGCTGTGCAGAGAGAAAGCTTCCTGCTGCCTTCTCCAGATAATAATTCTGTCTCTTTGAATGAGATGCAGAGCAAACTGCAGCAGTTTGGGTAAAATTACCCTGGCTGTTGAATGCAGACAGTTTGGTGGGAGAACATCACTGTGAGGGATGGAAAGCAATTGGCTGTTGTTCCTCTTTAAAACCAGCCAGGTAATAGGCACAGGATTCTAGCAAAGGGATATCTTTAAAATGACAGGAGGAGAAGGTTGAGGGCATAGATGGACCATTCTTTTTCACTGCTCTGTTCAATTTTTTGTACAGCAATAGAAAACTATGCCTCTCCATACAAGAGACAAAACAACTTGCTCCCTGACAGCAGAAATCAGTTCAAAAACTGTTCAAAAACTGGCACCAAACAACAGCACACACAATTAACTCATATATTTCCAGATTTGTAAGCAATATTGAAAGAGATAATGAATCTTTAAACAAGTCTTGTGTAGAAAAAGCAAAAATGTTCACAAGCAAGGAGGATTTAGTCTTTGAAATACCCAAACTTTTTCTGTCATTCATTACTCCTCCTTTTTTGATAGTAGGAGTCTAGAAAAACTTCTTTTCTGTTGCACATAGGCGGGCTTATGTAGATCGTGCTTTTTATGACATAATTGGAATATGAAATGATTTTGAAGACCTTTGCCATCATTTGAACATCGTATATGCTTACTGGCGAAAGCCTAGTGAAGGGAATAGTAACTATCTTGGGCTTCAGTGTGCAAGTAATAACATCAGGGGTTGTCTGGAGCACAGGAGGGTAAAGACACTAAAATAAGAGATAAGTGTAGCAAAACATGATGTCTGGTACCTGACAAGGGAAAAATTAATAGCAAATTTAAGTGCAAATTAGGAATAGCAAGGAACAATGAAATAGCTTATGATATAAGTAATGATTTCTCCATTCACTTGTCCCTACAGTTCAAGACTTGCTGGGACTTTTTTTCTGGTGGAACTCACTCTTTCTTGTCACAAAAGCAAAGCTACAGGTAGTCAGCCATGGAAACGTGTTACTGATCAGTTTGCCTTAAATGCCAGCCCACGGAGAGTAGTGAGTGTGTGTCTGGTTCTTGTAGCTCTCTGCCTGTGCATCCTCATGCAGGGTGGATGGCAGGTCTTAGTTAACCAGCATTGCTGCAGTAAGCTGGCTTCATCACCTCTTAATTAAATCTGAGATCTCTTCACAGCATTTGGAGAAATCTGAAGAAACATTACTTTTTCACAACTCAGATTCAGCCAGATTTTTCCTAGAACAGAGTGACCGTGTTAATGTTACCAAAAGTGACGAATGAGAACAGCGTGCTTGAAATGTCATTGGATGTTTAGGGAGAACTGAAGTGTGAAAGTCAGCACAGAGTGGTGCTGTAATGCACCTGCACAGCCCTGCCCAGGCTGCTATCATGTTGTTTTGTGAGGCTTCAGAGACTACAGTGCTGTGTTGGCAGTGCTGAGCAACTTGGGAAAAGCCATATCTGCTGTCCTGATTCAAACAGGTCATTATTATCCACGAACAAATATGTAGCTGACAATTTGTGATTGCTAAGCTTCCTTTTACTTATGCTTTTGGCCTGCATCCTAAAGACACTACATTACCAGTGCAGAAACGGAATCTTGGGGATTGTTTTAAGTGCTGAAGACTCCCTCCCTTAACTTACTTCCTCCTTTATCACAGCCACAACTGATTAGATAGGAAGGCATGCTGGCTGGCGCCTTCCCATCCCGTTTGTTTTTGTACCTCACTGCTCTGTGGTGCTGGGTCATGTTCCTATTCATTTTTCATGACCTTACCTCATTACACCCTTTAAATTGCAGCTTGTTTCTCTGACCTTGAAGTCCTACAGGCCGATTCAAAAGATCTGGGACCATGTTTTTGAGTTACCTTCTGGAAAGGCTGGAAACATGAGGACATTTTTCAGCAAAGAAGTCTGTGTGTATTTGTACACTTGTGTATTTTTTTACTTTTTATCATGTAGTATTTGGCTCAGTGCTGTAGACTAGTTTTGCAGCTCACTAGCACCTTCATGGATACTGGTGTTGAATGATTCTTGTTTGCAAACATTTTATATTTGGTATACATTGATTAAAAAAGCGGGTAATCAACTAATATTGTGGGAATATATGTTTTTATTTCACAGGTTTTCAGTCCCACTGCTTTGCTGCTTATTTTTATATTGACTTTGTGTGTTTTAGACTTTTTAGATGTGCCCATCTAAAAATCATGCAATTTTAGTGGCTTAGAACTCACACCTGTTCATTGCAGCCACAACAGATCACGTGTTGAACTTATGCTATGGGCAATTAACTGAATTGAAAATATACAGATATGCATTTTGATATGCTTTACCACATTTAGATGCCTTTGAATAGATATTTCGTTTTGATTGTTGGGTTTGTTTAACGTTTGGTTTCCTATGCAAACTTTCAGTGGATACTCAAGTAGTTGAACAAGCGTTGTGATGTCTTATTGATGACGAAGTGGAAAATTGCTCGTTAAAACTACTTCCTCCCTGCCTAAAATCATCTTGCTATCGGCTTCAGAGCCCGAAGAGACATATGCAGTGTTTTGAGAAAACATGAAGTAGTCTACCTGTGCGAGAGTACGAGCACACATTGTTACAGCTCTGCCCTCCCTGTGTGCTCGGTGGGACGGATGCGAGGCACTTCTGGCCAGGAGTTGTGTAGCCTCATCTGTGTAGCACCGAGCCCTTCAGCATCCAGGGAATGCTGCTTCCCGTGGGAGCCCTCTCAGAGCCCACGGGCTGGCTGCAGTGGATGCACAATCACCCCTACAGAGCCCTGGCAGCACACTGGGTGCTCCCTGCAAGGGCGTGAGGCTGAGCTTGGAGCATGCAGTGCACAGACAGTGCAAGGCTCATCAAAGCATTGTCTGTAGGTCACTGTATTCAGTGATGGCATATCCCTAGGGTGGGATACCTTTAGGTATGTGCTGCTTGCATGCGCTGGGTCCTGACAGCTCTCTCTAAAATTGGGAAAAGAAAAACAAAATCTGGATTCATCCCCATGCCTACACTCGGATGTAAGTTGGTTCGACATAGGAGTTTAAATCGGCCAGTTCTGGCTTTGATGTATTTTATTATAAAATCCTGTACTAGATGCAGAGGCAGATGCAACCTTGATGTAAATGGGAGGATTTCTGGAGCTAAATGTCCTCTTTTTTTGGTATCTGTTCCTCAGAGACAAGATGCACTTATTTGTACCTCACCAATGGTGTCTCCTTTCCCTATATTCTCTTGATTGCCTTGCTAATCTTCAGAAGGAAAGAGGCCAGGATATTTTATCCCCTTTTGCTGCAGTTCAGTTCTTTGGAGCCATTGACTGCTGCTATAAATCAGAGTAGCCTTGGGATAGAAGTAGAAGAACAGTGGTCATGTGAAATAGGGATGCAGACATTGTTTTATTTTCTGTGTGTGACTCCACTTTCTACTCATAATGACTATGCTTTGAATCATAATAACATGAGTAGAGTACCTAATAGTAAAAACACTTTGAGGAAACCTTGCTGCTCAGTGGGCATAAAAAAATTTCCTCAGAAATTAATTCCAATTCATTTGAAAGTAAGAACTTTCATTTAGAAGCATGTAGAGTTCTAGCATAATTTAAAACTTGGCTACTGTTAATCGTAGCTTTACTTTCATGTGGTGGTTGTAAAGATGAAACTTGTTATCTAGAAGGACACGGTCCTTTTTTTTCTTAAAAAACCCTGTAGATGGATGATACTAAATACTTTGGATGCTAAAGAAGTTCTAAGAGAGGAGTTTTCTGTGGTTCAGTTGCTCCAGAATGAAACATGGGAATTCACTTTAATAAGAATAAGTAACTGCAGTCCAACCTAACATTTACTCCTATTAGCCTTTATAGTGCAAAATTGTTAAACATTAGTATATCATATATATCAGCTTTGTTTTTTAACACAATATTGGCTCTTATTACAGTCTGTGTGTTAAGTGTCTGCTGGCCCCAAAAGATTCAGTTCCACTGACTCAGGTTTTGTTACTGCAGCTGCAAAACATTGCTTGACCTGTAGCTAAGGCACAAATATAAAATTACAGGCAAAATATTGAAGAGAATTTAGGGTTAATAAAAATACACTGCTACTGAAGCTAAAAGGAAGTTTGTCTTCTATTTCAGCTGAAATGTAAAAAGTGTCATGTCAACAGCTTTTGCAAATCTCTCTGAAAGGATGAAAAGAAAATTATTTAAAAGAAATAGAATTTTCCTTTGCAACTTGAAATACTTATTAAACTTGATGAAAAACAACAAAAGCTTTGGTTCATTAAGTGCCTTCAGTTCAAGGTCTTTCACTGACTGCCTAGGCACTGTTGCAGGCTCCTACTAATTATGCATGTAAAGAACATGTGATTTGTGCTTAGAAAGTATTTTTTACAATTAATTAAGACAATCTAATAAAAAAAGTGTAATTTTTTCAAGCAGATCTCTCTTTTTGAAATGTTGGATAACTAAGGGAAGTGAGTAATATTTGGTAAATCTAATTCTTTTCCATTTTTTACAAAAAATGTGAAAAATATACCTCTTTCTTTAACTCCTCTTATAACACTTGATTTGGTGTAAGCCAAGTTTATGTTGAAGGAAGAGATGGTGTCTGTTTTAAGGCTACGATATCTTCATTTCTTGTAATGACATTGTAGAAACAGAGGCTAAAAATGAGTAATTACCTACTGCTTAAGGTGCTGTGCAATGGCAGTCACTGCACCAAGGGATAATCCAAACAAAGGCTTCCTCATCATTCCCAGAAACTGCTCCCATTGTTCTTGCTCTGGCTGCTGCTGCTGATGTAAGGTAATAATTGGCACTAATGCTTGTCATGCTAAACATTTTCAAGAGTCCCACATTTGTGAGAGAGACTGAAAGGTCATAAGAAAATCAGAAGAAGTTTTGAGTATTTTCTCACCCAGTCCCCAGCATGGCTGAGCACATCTCTTGGGCAATCAGAATTAAGACAAGGTTTGATCTCTGCAGAAGACATAAATATAGAGCCTAAGTAAAGTGGGCTGGACATGTACAACAGTGAGAGCTGAGAGTAATGTCCTTTGAGTGGGCTGTAAAAATATGACTTACTCCTACATAGACCAGTTTTGTTTTTATGAAAACAGTTTGTTTTAATATCTATCAAAAAGAAACAAATTTATTTCACATAAAATGGTAATGTTTTGTTCAAGTTTCTATCTTTTTTTAATGCCCAGTTCAATCAGCTGCAATAGGAATGAAGAAGCTGCTCAAAACCAAGCAGTCAGGGACAATTCCTTCTGTCTTCTATGTGGTAAACAAGAGGTTGGTGGGATGGCTGGGGGCCTGGGATTCAGGCTGCATTAATGCTCATGCTTTCATTCTTTGGTGAAATGAATGTATTTGCATCTTATTTAAAATAGAATAATCTCTGCAGGAGGGAGGGATTGCTTCCTTTAGTATTTACTGTAGAGTATAAGAACCTCCTGTGGGAGACCAACAGCTCAAGAGGGTTATTTTATTGAATATTTTCTCTGGCTCATGCCAAGAGGCACCAACCTGAAGTCCCAAATATCCTGGCTGTGCCGTTTGATCTTTGAATTGTAACGTGCAAGGTGAACAGCATCCCTTTGCTTTCATTTTTTAAAATAGTTTTGTGAATTTAGTTCCTCAAAACGAGACGCATTTCAACACTTTGCCCACACTCCCCCTCTCCTTTCTTCCCTCCTTTCTTTCTTCTCTCTCATTTACTTTACAACTTTCTCTATATTCAGCAAATAAAAATCAAACACGTGAACATTTTCAGTTAAGGTTTTGGCTTTTTGGGATTTTTACTCAGCTGTAAAATTATTGTGAGAAGCTGGATATAGTAATATTTATGAGTATATTATACATACCCATAGTGAATAGTTAATTTAATAAAGAAAGGCATTGTAGGCACAATTGCCCATCTCTTTTGTTACTTCATTTATATTTTTCTTAATGTTATTTTATAATCTGTTTCCACCAATAAAATTCGTCACTGCTACACAATGCAAATTGTCTATTGTTCAGATTTTAGGCACTACAAGATTTAATTGATTAATTTAATTGAAATGCATGAAACTAACAACATAAAAATGTTGTTTGCTTTGCGGCATTAGATGCTTAATTAGTGATTTGGCAGATAGGACAAGTAGGGAGGGTATTTCCTGATGGTGGATCATTAAGTTGAGTGCCAACAGAAAATCTAAAATCCCCTAACTGCCATTAATTAATTACCAGGAAATACCTGGCTCGGGTGGAGTGGGTCGTTATGCTTGTATTCCACGTAAAACTGTGAAAGGTGAAAAGAAATCAAAATAACACAGGCAGTGTATTGTGCAAAGCCAGTCCAGAGCCCCAGCTCTGTCCAGTTGCTGGGGCTGTGCAGTGACACAAACAGGCCACCCCATCTGTCCCAGGAGCAAGCACAGCTCAGAGACAAAACCAGAACGTGACGGTGCCTCAGGGTTTAGCAGTGCACTGGTGTAACCAGGATTTGTGTTTATGGCAGGGTAGTGCTTTTATACTCATGTTTGAGAGCAGTTTGGCCTGTTCATACCTCGAAGCAAAGGCCTCTTGAATGGTCCAAATGTTTAGGCAGTGGCTTCTCCCCTATCACACATTGACACAGGATAAAATTAGGTTACAAAACACGTTGCAGGATATCAGGTTGCTAAAGAGTGTCTCTGAGTTTTCTTTGTTTATGTTACAATCTACAGTTGCTCATTTGTTACTTTGAATTGCTTTACTAATAGAGAAAAAAGGACAGTCCTTGATAACAAATCATGTATATTTTACTCAGATTATACCATTATTTTCCAATATACCAAAGGAAAAGGGAGGAAAACCTGATTTCTCCCCCCCTTCCCCTGCCCCCACCACTCCCTTTCCTGAGATATCTGTGTAATAATTAACCAAGAGAAGTCTTGTTTTCCACTGAAATAGAATCTTTAAGGTGTGGTGAGCATGTGGTTTAGAGACTTCACGATTCTGGAATAGGCGGGCTGTGCTACATTTACTTCTGCTCACACAAGTCCAAGTGAGAGGAGGACCAAGCCCAGAGAGGCAGGTTTAGTTTCCTTCTAGTGAGCGTAGCCATCCTTCTGGTGGCAATAAGCACAGAGAAATAAAATTGGGAACTGGTGCTATTTCATATTATCTCAAACTCTGTAAAAGTTTTTCTTTTCTTCTGTGGGTGGTTTGTTGGCTACCTGAGCTTCTCAAAGGAAGTTGCGATTTGCTATTTTTTTTGAAGGTGTTTTTTTTTGTTGTTGTTGTTTAATGTTAGAATCGTCAGAGGAGATTTCCTCTCCCTTCTTCCCTCCTTCAACAGCAATTGAGAGTTATACTTGGAAGGTACTCACGTGCACATAATCAAAATTCAGCATTTCAGGTGCTTTGGGAGCCCAAACCTATTTCAAGTTAGAGTAATAAAGGTTATTAAAGAGAAGAAAAATAATAATCCTTAACATATTTCATATCAGAAGAGAGTATATATGCAGTTATATTGATAAATTTCTTTCCATTTTTTAAAATTCCCATTAGTGTGTACAAACTTGTCTTAAATATAACAAATCCTGGAGTGTAATTTAGACAACAGGAACATTCTAAATACTCAGAACTTTCATCTAAATTTTTATTTAATAAAATTGGAGTTTGGTGAGGATATTGTGAGTGCAGTTTGTGTACAAAATGACTCTTCATACTGTTCAGAAGTAGATTTGACAGAACACTTGAATTTGTTTTAACCAAGGAACATTTCCACCACTTTTCTTCACCAGGCTGTGCAATAATTTTTTTCCACATCCTGACGGCATCAACACCTGGTGGGTGAGCCCTGCAATTTTTCCATCATTGGATTTTCAAGAGAATGTGTGTGCAGAGATAGGAAAGTCACTTTAGGCGGTGGTGCAGAAGGTGGAGACTCAAATGGGACCAAGAAAGAAAGGGGGAACTGTGGGAAGTGTACAGCAAAGTAGTTCATTTCCTTATATTTGTTAAATGAGTGAGTTCCCACACATTAATTCTGGCCAGACCAGTGTTACATTTTTAAGTTCCCTTGAGGATCAGTTGATACCAGCCTTAGATAACTTATTAAGCCACTTTGCCTTTTCTTTAATAAAATGAATCAGAATTTTTTCTCCCCCCAGGATGCTGTGTCTCAGCAAAATTTTAATGCCTTTAGGAAGAATAGGATTTCTAATGTATCTTAAAAACCCCTGCCATGGTTATTCAATGGCCAGTTGTTTAAATTTAAAGTGTTCCCATGGGACAGGAAAAAACTACTGATAAGAAACAATGTAGTCTAATGGTAAAGATCTTATGATTGTGAGCTTTTCAGTGATCATTCTAATAATTCATGTACTTTCATAACAGAACAAGATATCTTGTACTTATAAACGAGGGGTGGATATTATTGCATAAACTGCATACAATGCTTTTCAAGCTTCTTGTTTAGATGCTGTCTAAATACACAGCTCCGATCCCTTTATCACTGAGATGAGTGGTAGAACTTCAAAGGGAGAAAGAACATACCCACTTTATCTCATCTAGCAGAGATACAATGGGACAATGAATACAAGAACATTTTTATTTTTTCTGATGTAAACTTAAGGACGAGAAAAGAATGTGTTTTATTGCTCTGTTTTCCCTGCGGGCCACACCTAGGAAATTTTGTAGTGTACTAATATTTTTAAAGTGAAGATGAAATTGCAGATTTTGTCTGCAACCAGATCCCATTCAGAAGATATGGCCATAGTTCTTTCCAGCTAGACAACTAAATTATATTTCTGCTGAAAAAGCTAATATCATGTGGCCTAAAACTCAGAGCTGCTGATAGCCTTGTCCTAACCTTAGAATCACCAAACTGGTTCACATAATGCAATTATTAGGGAACATTTTTTTTGATGAAAACCACCTTTAGAAGTTCATAGGGATAGAAACTAAAAAATTCTCTGATAGTAATTGCAATGCATTCTTAATGAGGAAATTGACCAAATATTTGAAATTTGTTTGTTTGCTAGAAAATGTAGAGAGGGTTTGCATGCCATTTGAAATCAAAAATAATTGATTTTTCAGCTTAACTCGAGGCGATGTATTATGTTATACATTACAGAAAAATAAGTCCCCCAAGTTTCTTGTAGGTAGTGCATTTTTCTTTTAATAATTCCTTATTCGAAGTTGCTTTGGCTCTAGTCACCACAGTATGTTATGCCCTGATTATTTGGTTCCAGCAAAAATGGCCTAAGGATTTGCCAGCAGAGGTTCTGATTAGACATTAGAAAAACATTTTCACTGTAAGGGTGATTAGGCATTGGATTAAGTTGCTCGGGGAGATGGTGGGGTGGAGGGA
>WAAG01095394.1:0-23741 GCA_013390105.1 Tichodroma muraria
TATCCTTCCCTACACACTGCATGACACCTGTAACTTCTCTATTTCTCTGTTTAAAACGCTGAACATTTTGGGAAGGCAATCCATGCCAATACTGGAAGCTGTTATTGCTAACAATGTATAGATCAACAAGAACTTGTATTCTAAATCTTGGATTCTTGGATCAGTAAACACTGTTGAAGACAATAATCAGTCCAGATAACAAATATTTTTGGTTAAAGCTCAAGATAGGCGGTTTGTAAGTTTTAGAACAGAGACCAAGACTCCTTGAAAATCTGAAAAAAAGAAAAACATTCTCTTGATTAATTCTATCAGAAAACAAAACTCCAATGTTTCATTGGCTTGGTTACTGTAATTTTTGGTTAATTAATCCCTGTGTCAGTCCCACGCTCTCTTAGAGGGCTATGTCCAGTGCTGTACACCAAGTTTTGAACAATCAGCAATCTTCACCTTGTGAAAAATCTCAAAAAGTGTGTTATGTGTGGGAGGTGCAAAAAGTCAAGGTTTGCAATACAGATGCAGCTGTAAACATCACACTTTCCTAGGTGTTTTGTGATGATAGGAAACCTGATGTACTGTGAGATTGTTGTCTAAAAGGTTAGAGTATCGTGGAAGGTCTATTTGTGTTTATTGCAGACACATTTAATTGGGTACACAGAAAAAACTGGAGAACAAATGTGAGGATTGTTGAACAAATGTGAGAATTGTGCATTTTGTGCTCTAATTGAAGAAAAATGATACCAATGAGGTCACTGCATTATTTTTTAAGGAATTTCTCTTTTCTTGAATCAAAATATGATTCTTTTGAAGACAGAGACATTAGATTCTCTTTTGGAACTAACTTTTATATAAAATGAGAAGGGTAATCTTTTGCTCTTGGTAGAAAGCAAGACCTTGAAAAGACATAAATAGTTTCAGAATTTCCCAGTGACTGTGAGCAAATTACTGATGCTCCCTGAGGCCGTTTTATTTGACTAGTAGGAAAATACTAAGCTTTCTATCTCTAGTATTGCAAAGCTCATCTGTTGAAAAAGCTTTTTGTTATTATTGTGGTAAAAAGGGATTGTACCCTCTGTTGGAGGGTGTGCAGCAGCAAAGAGGGAAGCAAGCAAATTAATGTCTAGGATAAAATGGATAAGGTTTCATTTAGATGCTTTAAATCCCATGTTTTCATGTTTCCTTACATATCTTCCCCATCTCAAGCCCCAGATATGTACAACAGTTCCTTGGCGAAGCATTTTATTTATTACCTCAGGGACCACAGAGAAGAGACATTGTAGTCCACAAGCTGTTTAGCTCCAAAGCTGACCTATAGCCACATTGCTGGCACCAATAATGCTGCTACCAAAAAGAAATGCCAAAGAAGCTCTGGGGCTTTTTTTAAGAGCCAGTTCTGGAGAAAAGACAAAACCATCTAAATATTTCAGTTAATATTAATCATACGTTATTTATTCTGTTTAATAGCTCCACCTTGAGAATTTCACATTACTAATGGTCAGCTTTTAAAATTTGGGATATAACTGTCCTCTAACTCATGTGTGAAAATGAAATGTCCTTTATTTCCCACTGAGAATTCTGGGTGACACTGGCAGAGAACCATAGGTGAGCACAGTCAAAAATCTGTATTTATATTTTAATTCCAGTTCTTTTCTTTAATAATTTCTAGGCGGTCTCTCTATGTATGGCTGTATGATTCATTGTTATTTGAAAAACACCTAAAATTTCAGACTGGATTGGACTTGGTCTGTCTCTTTGGGGTTTTTTTTGACAATATAATTTAAAAGAATGAGCCTGGAGATACTGACATAACTTTTGTTTCGTTTCGGTACTATGCAAGAAATAATTCTCTGTTAAGAGGATTTCCAATCTGTGAAATGGGCATTGTAACATCTGTTTTGTACAGCAGGCTGTGTGGGTTAACTAATGAACTCTGAAAAAATTATTGCTGGATTTTTGAATAGGAGTTCTATCTGAACAATAACTGCAGAAATGTTAGAGTAACTTCAGTTTTAAATCCCAGACTGAGGATTGACAAAAAAACAAAATCAAAAAGAAGACCAACTTGGGATTTCAAACATCCTCTGAAATGCGAGGGTACGGAATGACCTGGAGGTTGCCTGATTTTTAGAAGAAAACTGGTGATAAATTTGCATGACATCGAAGTTCCACTTTGTAGGTATGAAAACTGATCTCATATAAGTTTGGGAAAAAGTCAAAATAATTCAGTTCCTCTAAAGTATACATTGATGACAAAGGAAAAAATCAAGGACATCCATTGCAGTACTTTATTTGTTTTTATTCTTATGCTGGTGCAAACAGAAACTGTTAAGCCATTTGCAGTCAGTGCTCGTGTGTGTCATTTCCCAAGAGAACAGACACCTGAAGGGTCTGATTTTAAAACACCATTTAGATGGGAACTATCTGTTGGTTTAAGGTTGTAGCTTTTGGTTTTCATTTTCTCCTTAGGGCTAGCAGAATATAAGTGACCAATGAAAAAGCTCTGTTCTTTGCAAAGAAGAGCTGCTCTGCCTATGCTGTGGGGTAAATAGCTTGACTGTGTTTGTTTTATTATACATATTTTTATTCAATCTCTGCATTCATTTTTAATCTTCTATTGGTTCTTTTCCAGACAGTGCTTTGGAGTTGCTTATTAGCTCTATCCCTGTAATCCTAGATTTTTGCTGTTAAACTGTTAAAAGGAAATTTAGCTTTAAGACTTGTGGGAATGCATGTTGGCTACAACTGTGTTATCTGTACAGCTGGCTTTGTATGATCCTTTATCCTAGTGGAGAATTGAGAGTTGAGAGAGGTGGATTAGGAGAGCTGCTGGACAGCAAGTGTTGTTCACAGCTTGAAAAGTGATCATTTTATTTTAAATGTAGTTCTGATGGCAACAGAGTGCATCTGATGTCAGGACAACACACAGGAAAAACAGCATTCAGCAGACACTAGATATTTGTCTGATGGATGGGACGGGGTCATCTTAATTTCTTAATTAAGAATTTTAATTTACTGTTAATTTTTCTATCACTGAATTGAGTCTGCCATAAACATTCTTTATTCAGTTTGCATTTTAGTTCCGATTACAAATGAAAATAAACCCACTACCTTTTAATTTAATGAAAAAGGAACTGTTAAAAATTATAGTGGCACACTGAAGAGATTAATTCCACTGGGAAAAATTAAAAATTATTCCCTCAGGGACTTTGTCATGAGAAGCCTTTAAAAGGAAAATGCATGTGAGGACAAAGTAGATCTGAATGACTTTGAAGACGGCTTTGCCAAGTGCTAATGGGAGACTATGGCAGGAATCTTTTCAAAGGATGTGGAGAAGCAAAGTCATCCTTCTTGTGGTGTTAGTCTTCATACTGTGGTGCTGGTTGACCAGGGTCACCTGAGCAGGACAAGCAGGAGCTGTTCTCATCTCAGACATAGAGGGTCCATCCTCACCAGGACTTTATAACCCTGCAAAAATTTGAGTCCTGTTTGGCTACATGCTGGCACCAAACCCAATGCCAAAACTCAGTGGGGCAGGAAATGTTGCTGGTGTTGAGAACTTTGAAGTGAACAAGGGAAGAAGAGCCAGAGCCACCACTCAACATACAGAATTCAGATAGTGTTGTCACAATTGGCTGTGTTAAAACATTGGGCTGATCTTTGATGCATTTGAGCTTTTTCAGCTCTAGTTCGTTAAGTAAGTTAGTTAAGAAATACATTTTTTTTAATTGATGCTTTTTTTGTCTCTCACAATAAAAAGGCAACTCTTGAAACCTAGGCGGGTGGAATGGGCTAACAAGATCTGCTAAGGAGGTTTAAGTTGTGCTGCTGTGCAGTAATGCAGGTGCCTATAGAAACTGCTGAGAAAGCTGGATACTAACAGTATGATATGGGCTGGTACAGGACAAATCCATCTTTACTGAATTCTGCCTTATCATGGATACACTGCCGTTGGCACCTGAGTTAGCTGCTTTAAAACTGGCTCAGGTGTGTCAGTAGTATTGCAGTTTCTGCAAAGTTTTGGTCTAGCTTGGAAGTGAATAGAAAAGGGATCCTGTATGGTACAGAAGTGCTGGTTCCAAAGCTGCGAATGTTCTACTTTCCTCCTCACGTTACCTGTGATATTTCGGGTTTAATACAGAGAAATGTTTTTATTGTAAAGGACCCTAGGGCACCCTTAAGCTAAGGTCTTTCCTGTGGGATATTTACTTACATTAGATACTGGAGAATATTCTTGATGGAAGAGTACTCTTTTGATACTTTATTCCCCATGATTCTCTTATTGCACCAAATCTGAGCATAAACATTCTGGGAGAAATATACTGTAAATATTTGTATTTATTAATGCAAATCAAAATCACACAGCTAAATCCCCACGTACTGGACTAAATATTTACCCTTCTATGTAGACTTTAAGTGTAGTCAAGGACAGAGCAATCATTCTCCATGTTCATAAACAGTAAAAGATGCCATTCAAGAATTATGGGTATTTTCTTATTATTGAGTGGGAGAGTTGGTAACTAATATAAAATGTAAGAGTGGGTTCTAAAATGTAAATATTGTGTTTGAAATATTTTAGTGATCATGATATAAAGCTATAAAGCTGTTAATTGATTTGCTATCAATTAGTTTAGCTAACCTCTAGGAATCTCCTTATACATAGTATCACATGTTAAAAAACTCTCAGCTTCCTGGAACAGCCTCTGCTTAAAGAATTGGCAGTCTAATGAGCCCAGTGGACAGAAATGTAGGATATCAAATGGGTTTAAATGAAGCAAAGTCTCTGGCAAAGGTCATAGAGCTGCTTAGATGAACTAGAAGTGTGCTTATCCTTCCTTGGTCCCCATCCTAACACACAGTCCCAGACTGCCACGCTTTGCCTGAGAAGCTGCTCAGCACTTTCTGTTTAGAACATAGGAAATTGCTTGGGAGCAGAATCACAACGACAGGGTTACATGGCTCCTAGATTTACTCTGATTCTAATTCTGGCTTCCAGAATGGTGCAGGAAGATCCATACCTTTCATCATGTCCATGAGTCTGTCCTTTATGAAAAGTTGTGAGGAGAAGTCTCTGCACCAGCCCAGGGGCTGCAGCCTGAACCGTGAGCGCATCAGTAGGGCCAGCTTAGGCTCATTGTGCCCCAAGAGCAGAGAGGGACCCGAGCATCTGCCAGGAGCTGGGACAACAGCTACCCCAACCCAGCAGGTCACCCCTGCACTCCGAAGGAGGGCTTCCAATATAGATATAGCTTGTACAGGAATTTCTTTCCCGTAGGTGCTGTTTTGAAGGTGACAGTGAGAAAAACCTCATCAAACTTTCCCCAGAGTAAGACTTTAATTCCTTCTGTCAGAGTCTATCCTGCCTGCTCTTGACGGGCCAAATCAGTGCTATTGTGTCTAAAGATAAATGGCAGAGCTTTGCATACACCTGTGCTAGCAAATGTGTCTGCTGCAACTTCAGAAAAAGGACAAGTAATGACAAGACTGGAGTAGATTAAATGTGGAATACCTTGCTGAGCTACAGCTCACTGAAACCAAAACCCTGCCAGTGATTTACTAAGCCAGGAAAATAACTTATAGTTTAGACTTGTTTTTCTCCTTTTTGAGACTCAGGAAGGCTAATACTTTTATAATAACTGTTTATAGAATGTCTGACTTCATGATCCTGACCTAAGCACTGAACAGGAGACCACTACGGGAAATTTATGCCTCAAACCAGCATAGTATCTCCAACTATTATTGAATTGTAGCAGTACAATATAGCTCATAATAAAGCTTGCAACAGTGGTGAGTTCTTTGCAGCTCTTTCTCCTTAAAATCTCCTGATACACTTTTAAATCAATTTCTAACAGGGAAATATTTTTCCCAGGGCAGTAAATAAAACGTTAATGGAGAGAAGACTCCTCTCCTGCCCCATTGTGCCTGAGCATTCCAAGAATTTCAACAGATCAGGACTCCCTCTCTTCCCCTTTGAGGAAAAAGATGTCTGGGGATATACTCGGCGGTGGCCTTGTCCACCACACAAATCCTTCTCTGGGCTAGATGACCCGGACTTAGAGTGCACACAAATACTTATAACTCTCAGAAGTGCCCTTACAATCCTGGATAGCAGAGCTATATTTTGTGCCACTGGATGAAGTTTTTGTCAGTTACAACATAAACAGGAAAGACTGTATAATTAACAAATATTTCACTTTATGGTTACAGTGGGATTTTTTTCTTTTAATAGCAAACTGGTAGCTGGCTTAAATTAAACCAGTAGTGAGAAAACCTGGGAATAGAAAGCAATTGAGATTCATCTTCAATTTCTCTGTTTTGGTACTACGTTTTAAATAAGGAATAGTTTAATATCAGCTCTGTATCTGAAACTACACATAAAAAGAAATAATAACAAAAACCTCTTATGACACATGTACATCTGCAGTAACATTGAGCTAGTTTGTTAATAATGAAAGTAGCTTGGAGGGTTTGGAGAGGTAAATTGTATTGCTAGGGAAGTGAAAGGTGATATTTTCCATTTTTAGGACCTGACTTGCTCTGAATCAGGGAAAACCTCTGATCTGTTTTAACAAGATAGACTACAGATTTAATCTAAATAAGTTACATTTCTTATTTGTGTAAGGTTCTCTCTCTGTAAGAAATTTAAAGGCCGTATTTCTCCTGTATTATTATTATGTAGTTTCTTACCAGGATCATAATTTTTTCCTAACACTAAAGAAGAAAATTGAAGAAATTAAAGTTAGACATGTTTATTAAAGGGAAGAGGTTGCTCAGTGCAGATTAAATTTTTAGGGGATTTTGATGTTGTCTTTTAAGAGCACGCACAGATAATAATTGTGAACCTTATAGTTCAGTTAGGACTGATTGGTAGAGAACATGCTCTACCTCCAATGCAGTATCCTAAAAATCAAGTTGCTGCCAAAATTTGCAAAATCCCATTGCAAATCATGAAGCTGTTAAGCTTTCTCATAACCAATTTATTTTTCACATTTGAAAAATGCCCTTCTCAAAAATGGATGAATTACTTTCCTAAAACTTTTTTAAAATGACATTCAGAGGGAGAATTTAGTCTCAGATATTTAAAGTGTAGTGTAATGAGAGCAACTGCAAGATAGTTACATTGAGAACAGCTTTCTTATATTAACTATGGGTATTTCTGTGTGCTCTATCTATATTGAAAATGACATAAATAAAAAAGTAAATGCCATTCTTTTTTTTTTTTTTTTTTGTTACTTTTAAAATGCTTCTTCAAATAAGATTTATTTGTTTCTATAAGAAAACTGGGCTATCATACTGGTGATTTAATGGATAAACGCCTGTTTAAAAAGATTAATTTTACCCTGGGACTTCAGTAGAAGATTCTGGCTCATGGTGCTCTGCAATAGTATAGTATATTTCACAGCTGTGGGCTTTGATGGAGAGCAGCCTGCCCTCTGCTCCAGAGAATGCCTCTCAGGGGAATGTTCCCATAGTACTTTAGATGATAACCACTTCCAGCAAGTGTAATGGATGACAAAAGAAACCACAAGATAGTTTGACCCATGCCAGTTTGAAGGCTTTAAAATTACTGACCTTAGTCTAAATTTACAGTTGATTTCTTATTTTTACTCCCCTATGTGGAAAATGGAATGCAGGTGTCCTGTGATCACTACAAGAAAGGCTTGCAGCAGGATGCCCTGGAGATTCTGGGTAGGCAATTTCTTGCATAAAGTGTCTCAGTGAAGGCAGAAATGTAGATCACTGTCATGGAGTTGTTGCCACACGAGACATCATGAGGCAGAGAATTGGTTCTGGTTTTGGATGGCTATAAAGTTTCCCTGTTGCCATCTGGACAATCGAGAGTGACAAGTGTGAAGTGATCCCCTGAACTTTTGTACATGAAGCTGGCTTTAAGCTTGCTTATCTAGGCCAAGTTGTGCTGTCACAAGAACATCCAGTGAACGCCAGCCTCTGCTGAGCCTTCCCCTGTGCTGCCATGGCTGTGCTGCCAACGCCACCTCAACAAGCAGCTCTGACAAAACTGCTGGGCTGTCTCTTCCAGACACAGAAATGACTGCAGTGTTCACGTCTTTAGGGCTTCCCTCGGTGCACAACATGTAGGCAGAATTGTGTGAGATACATCTACTGTGAAGCAGTCCTGAGAAATTTTGCTGACTTAAGGATATAAGAAAATATCTGCTTTTGTATGAAGGTGTCAATGGAAAACTAGCATTTCACTCATGCATAGAATTGTTATTAAAAAAGTAGAGAAGCCAGACTTTGTGATGTAGACAGATCTGCCCATCTCAGCTGGATGTGTGAAATTTATTGTTTTGTGATTTTAAAGTGCCAACCTCAAGAGCAAAGGGCTATCAAGGAGACAGTATTAATCAAGTTTATCCATTTCTGCAAAACTTTCCTGTAATATCTTCTACTGGCATCATATAGCTCTTCATAGTAATGTAGTAATGCACAGATGTAATTCAGTTTGGGGCTGCACCACTCAGAATTAATGAGGTTATTCTAAATTTATGCTGATAAAATCTTTATACCACCTCATGCTGGTACGTGCCTTTGTTGTATGGTGTGCACAGAGGCAGATGTATATACACTTGTTCAGCTTATTTATTTATCTTTAAACTTACAGTGCATAAAGCTTAAGATCTAGTATTTTAATACTTCAATAGTCCTAAAATGTCCATAACTATAAAGGTAAATGGCCTATGAAATGATATACTTAGCATCTGTAAAGGAATAATGCATTTAGAGACCCAATGAAATAAATCTGTCAACATAAGACTACTTTAGAGAATAGGATTTCCATAGTTATTTTTTTCTACAGAATATTAGGAAAGCTGATTCAGTTAGACAAAAAGAGATTAGAGAGACAAGGATAGGTGTGTGGGGGAAGCCAAGTAAGCATTTCAATTACTTGAATTAAACAAAGGCAGTGAAAAAAATTCATTTGGCCAAGGCAGCTAATTTGGTGTAATCAAAATTACCAACAAAATTCACAGAACAACGAAAATAATTCGGTATTTCTGAGTGCCTAAATATGGGAAAAGTATAAATGTTTTTTAAAAAGTGAAAAAAAAAATTCCAAGTTTCCACAATTAAGTTATTTATTTTGTGCTAGCTCTTATTGTTAAGCTCAAATTTGTTTCAAAGCATTTAAAAATGCAGGAATTGGAGGGGAAAGTGACGTATTTATACTTACGCTATCTGAGTGTTTTGTTAGTAATTGCAAAAGTGGCAGTATGTAAGACATCAGTGTGAAAGCAAATCTTACAGTAACTTGAATAGTAACGTAGCAAACAGCAGCAAGACTGAAGTACATATGCTATAATATATATACAGTAAGTCAGCTAGCTCTTAAATGTGCACACATCTCTTCCGCCTGAGCTAGTCTCTGAAAAGTAAAGTTTTAAACTGGGGAGACAGTCTAGAAAGATAACCTGTAGGTCTGCTCTGGTTTTAAAATTTTCCTTGGACTACATTAGTTGAGCACTTTCCAAGACAGGGCAGACTATGCATGCAACTGGCTTAATCCTGAGGTCACTCCTGTGTCAGTTTCTTGCCTTGTTGGGAGCATTAAGCTCTAAATTTACAAAAATTTCAGCAAAATAATTAAATACTATGAAATTTGATCATGTTAAATATTATTCCTGTACATAACGCTTAATGTCTTTGAAAAAAACCCAAGTAGATGAAGCATAGGATTATATTATTTGAATTAGAGTAATTGACCTCCTGGCTGTGTGTTTGATACTCTCTATGTATAAGATACCCTAGTGACAACATGTCACCCATTTTGGGCCAGTCAGTGCACATTCTCTTCTTTCAGGATTAATATTTCAGAATTAAATATCAGATCTAGTTCAATAGTATATTCAGTTCCAAACATGAACATACCCTCAGAGAGTGAGAACAGAGGGAAAGGTCAGATGATATCATCAGCTGCTAAGAACAGCTACAGGGTTTGAGAAGCAGGCTGAGGAGAAGGGAACATTTCTTGGACAGGAGCCAGAAATCTGCACTGTGGTGCAAAATTTTTCAAATTCTAAGTATGATATTTCCATTTGGTAAGGATCTTTGAGGATTGCACCATCCAGCTTTCAGGGATTAAAAGCAACAACAGCCTCAAGAATCTTGTTTGCCCACATTTTTAATTGTTAGAAATGCTGGTTGTAGGCTTCAAAGCAATGAGACCTATAAAGACACGATCACATGGTTAATTAAGATATGTGTTTGCTCTCATCCTTCATTTAGAGAATGAAAACATTTTGAAGGTATGTATTCTTGAATGGTGTGGCTGTTATTATGTTATCTGCAATTATGTCATAAGATTTGATATTTCAGGTCTATTCAGATACCTTTCAGGGTTTTTCAAGACAAAAGCAGTTTAGTCCTGAATGTATCTAATAAAGTGAATTCATTGAGATGATGCGTTGAAGATTAAAGAACTAAATCTTGCAATTATTGCAGTCATAAAGCATGCTAGGTAATAAACTGAGAAACATTTTATGCAATGATTTAGCACCTTTGGTAGTCAATGGGAAGAAACAAATGAAATTGGTCCTAATGAATTTTCCTTGGAAATCAAGGAAGTCAAAGTGAGTTAGGAAATCAGTGTGGACAAGGCACACAACACTTAAACCCCTCGGCATGTCTGTAATGCAATGCGGGTGCTTTGCAGACATTTCTGAGGTAACATTGCAAAGTGTGAGCTGTGTGTGAGCACATCCCAGCTCTGAGCAGAGCAGCCCACGGGGTGACCTGCTGCCAGATCCCGCGCCACATTCTGCCAAGGAAAGCAGGCCACTGCAGGATATGGGGCTGCAGAGGGGTCTGCACTTGAGCTCTGTGGGCAGAGCAGCTTGGACATCAGCACACAGCTCTCCAGCCTGCAGTGACAGGTATTCCCATAGTTTCCAAGCTTTATGCAAACCTCCAAAGAGTAAAAGATTCTATAAATTCTCCACCGTGTCTATTCATTTCCCATTTCAGTACTCTCACTGCCATTCCTATTGGCAGATCTTTTTAAAATTGTAACCTACTCAATTGCCAACTTTCATTATAATCCCAAATTTATAAATAAAAGAAAATGACTGCTTAAAAAAAAATATCGAAGTGCTTGGCTGACTGTAGAGATGTTTGATTACAGATCTCTGTTTGCTGTGAAAGTGCCTGTCTTTTCTTTCCAAATGCTGGTCTAATTTTCATAATGATTTTAGCTTTGCCTTCCTTTTTTTAAACAGCATTAAATTAAAAAGTTGAGTATATTCCAGCGGTCAGATCTATTGGTGGCAAAACATACTTAATTCTTAATGGATATATAACCTTGTTAAAGGCTGAGTGAAAAGTAAATTATGTCCTTATGAAGAGAAAAATAATTCAGCTTGTTTCTGGCATAAATAGGGGAAGGGGAAAGGGGAGAAGTGTGAGCGATAAACAAATCTGTACAATGGAGGCAAGCTTGGTGTCCAAGTGGAAAACTGTCTTGTGAAGGGAAATGACTGTGGGAATAGTGACTGATAGAAGTGAGTGATTGGCACAAGAGAGGCTGCTGTGGTGACCCTTGAAAAAGCAGGTTTTTTCTATACTGTCTGTGCTCCTCTGTATTCTTGGCTGAGGAAATAAATCAATGCACACTTCCTAAGGTGCATAACCATGGTTTTTCTAAATGGAAACGCAGCCTTTGAATATCCCTGAGCACAGGACGGAGAAGCTTTCTCTTGGTAGTAAATCACATGCAGGTGAAGGATTTGAAATTTGGTAGGCAGAAACCTGATTTTTAGGTTCTGGAAGATGAACTTCCATTGCAACAATGTAGATTTACATAAGCTGACAACCAGTACTTGAACTTCAGCTGCGATAGAAAACAGTAACTGATATTTAAAAAAAACACAGTTATAAAGAATCATAGTAATTTCAGATTTCGTATCTTAAGTTAATGCAAGTACGTAAAATAGCAGTGAGCTAAAAATATTTATTTCCAAGAGACTTCAAAATGAGCTTGGGTGTGATGAGATTGACTACTACTTTTAATGGAAAACAGAAATATTTAGGGGGAAATTTTAAGTTAATATTTTTAATAATAATTACTGTCTTTACAGAAAAGAGGGAGGGTGTAAAGAAGTATTAAAATTAAGCATGTGGACACTGAAACAAGTAGCCTTTACTTCTAAATATGACTTCAAATTTGACTGATTTACAAATGAATTCTATACATGGATTTTCTTTTCAATGATTCCTCTGCTGTTTGGGGGTTTAGGTGGGGATTAGAGGTGAAAACTTGTATTGCTTGTTTGCATCTGTCCCTTGTGGAGCATGACAGGTGGCCGGTCTCCATCCAGGGGCAGTAATGGTTCCCAGGAGTCTCTCGCTGGGCAGAGGCGTGGGAAGGGCTGCTGGGCCACCTGCAGGGCTGCTTTGGGCGTTCCTGTGACCACAGCTGGAAGCTGTGCTCCGGAGCTCCCCACGGGCAGCACTCACCCTGCTCCCAGGGGAGTGTGTCGTGGGGAGGATACAGGCTAATAACTGCAACACAGAACTAAACTTCTAAAAGTAACGTTTGGGTTTTCTCTTTTTTTGGCAGACTATCAGCAAACATCCAGAAGCTCAGTGTTTAAAGGGACAGTCCAGTATCTAAGGAAATAATCAGTGTAATCGGATGAAATCATTGCTATGGCAACAACTTCTTCCAGTTTAGTGGATAAAATGCTTGTTTCAAACTTGTGCCTATAACTTGTAAGTAGACTTTATTCTCTGATTTATTTCTTCCTCAATATTCTCAATCACCACAATGAAGCTTCTAAAGAGCACTTGTAAAGAGCACAGTGCAACAATTGGTGAAGCAAGTGGGTTCAACAATCCCTATATTGACACAATGAATTCAATAGAATACTAATTAATAATAATAAAAATAATAATAAGATAGCACTTTGCTCTCTATGGCTTCTTTCATCAAAGAAGCTCAAAGAGCTTTGCAAATATTAATTAAGCCTCAGAACACCCTGATAAGCATCTCTCTCTTCTCATTTTCTCCCTGTAACTAATATTAATTTCTGGATGACAATGAATCAGGACTACAAATCAAGAAAGACTTAAAGGTAAAAAAATCTCCCCAGTACTGTTTTAAGGTTACCCCCCGAATCAAAGCCTGCACGGGTGAAACCAACTGCTGCAACTGGTGCTCTGCAGAATAATCTGTGCCCCTGCCCCAGCACTCTCATTTGTGTGAAGTGTTTCTTTGGGCCACAGTGTGTGCAGCCATCTAATCAGATTCTTTTATCGACATATAATCCTTTCCTAACTGGTAAAATGTATTGATTGTTCTTGCTACTACATTTACAGTCTAACACACAGATTTAAACAAAGTGATTTTTTTTTTTCTTATTTTAGGAAAGTATTCCCCAAAGCTTAATAAAGAATTCATATATTCTAGTGTGCAGAAGGCTGGTCTAGGATCTTGAGATCTAATCCTATTTGCAAATGGCTTGAATTGTAGCTTTGGAAAAATATTTAAATCTCATTACTTCAATTTCCTGCTTTGGGGAAGAGATAAATAGTATTTGTTTATATTCAGGGTTTCTAGAAGGATTATTTAAACATTGTTTTAAAGACACTGTGGCTCAGTGCACTGTCTCAGAACAGGAACAAGGCAATTATCTGTTTATTGAGGCATTTATTTATTATTCCCTAATTTTATGAGCTTGGCCTGGCTCATCTGTGCCATTCTACAGAGGACAAGATTTTGGTGAGATTTTTTTCTACAACCTTATCAGCAGCTTCCACTTCCTGGTCTTATTTTATTCACCTATAGGGATGCAATAAACCTAGTTATTTTACAGTGCAAAGGCAAATCTTGTCCGGCTTTTAGCAGGTGCAGAGCATCATTCCCAACTGCCATTTTCTTTGGTTCTTGGCATACTGCTTCCTATTTCCTATTGCACCTCACAATCCCTTCGTATATTTGGGCCCCACACCGTTCTTCAGTTGAATAACTGCTGCACGTGTTTGTCCATCCTGGCTTCTCACATGCAAGAGTGAGCTGGTATCATCTCTGAGTCTGATCTGGTGAAAGGAAGAATGTCTAGATCGAAATTATTCACAGAAAACTGTTTCTTCTGGTTTGTGCTGTTATTGCAGACAGTCAAATAATTTCTGCTCAAGTAAAGACAGCAGTGTGGTGCCACTGCAAAAGCTGCGTGTGCTTGCTCAGGGCTCTGTGAAAGTCACTGGCTTGGCAAACGGGCTCTGCAGCATCACTCACATTGCTTCTCATCTGACTTTTAGAATTTCATACACAGACTGAACTTGAAGATCTTAAGCTAAAGCTCTCTTGGACAGGGATGCAAATGTGAGAGAGGTGAAGAGAGGTGAAGTGACCTTTAGGTAGCCTATTTCTCTGACAAATACTTCTCACTCGTTGGGAAGCTGTGGCGCAGGTTCTGACGCAGCTGTTTGCAGCAGCTCTTGTCAGGAAGTTGGGGTGTAAATATGCTTGTGCTGGTTCTCTTGTGGACAGTTTTAGAGAAACATGGCATTGCTTAATTCTAATGAACTATATGCAAATATTTGATTACTCACTGCAGAATAAAATTGTAAGTGGTCTTCTTAAACTCAGGAAAACATTTGAAGTTCTTTTCCTACCTGTTCACAAGCCAAGAAAGGAGAGACTGTTCAGATGCCTTTCAAGTGCCTGAGTGTGTACTTTTAGCCCCCTAAAATTTCTAACTTCTAAGGGGAGTGAGGAGTCTGACTGTGAGAAATGCAGTTTGATAAGTCCTGTACTAGTGGATGCCTAGGGTACTTGGGTGTTTACCGCCTGGGAGTAACTCTCTCTGCCTCACCCAGGGCACTCTAAACTGTGTCCTGACAAAATCTCTCTTTCCAGTAATACTTTGAGACATCAGGCTCCCTAACAGTGCTCTGAACTGTACAGAAACTGGTTGTTCAAAGGGCATGGTCTAAATAGGACTTTTGGATTGAATTCTCTGTGTTATGCTAACAAGGGGGTGGTATAGGGAAAATATGAACTGAAATCTATTCTGGTTACTATGAAGGACAAAAAACGGCAAATAAAAGCAATCAGAATTGATTTTTAAAGTATTAAGGTTATTAAGGTAAATGTTTTGTGTTTCATTAGGTCCACAAATTAAGAATAATTATCTTGTCAGGTGGAAATTTGTATTTGCTGAGATTACTCATTTGTACAAAATTAGATACCTTAGTAATTCTCTCCAAGTTTGTGCCCCAAATGTGTGATACTAGGAATTTAAACATATGTGCATGTATTTTAAATTGTATTTCACAAAAAGTGTATAACAAATAGTTCCAACAATTATTCACTGCTGCATGAGTTCAAGGAGCAAATTTACAATAGAGATTACTCAGAACTTGCATAATTTGTAAAGTTGGAAGTCAAAAATCTTGTATGAGGACTGCATTCTCTTGAAATAGCTCTTGAAATTTCAATAGGGTTTTTTTAAAGAATCTTCTGAATTCCAAGGATAAGGTAAAGAAAAAGCTTCTTCATCAATTTATTTTACCATAAAAGAAAAAAATCCTAGTTAGCTGTTGCAGATTGTTGCCTCTTACACAGACATCAGTGTTATAACACAAACACCATGTCAGAAGTGGCATATTTAGCAACTAATTAAGAAAATAATATCCAGCTAATGATTTAGCCATCTATTTCCCATAATTTTGTTGATCCTATAAGAAAATATAATACTTACTTTTAGCACACATATAAAATTCGCTGGTTTGACTGTAGCACCTTAGCAGAGCCATCTTTCAGCAGTTCCTTCAGGTTTCATCACCGTGCTATTACTGTGGATTAATTAGCCTTTCCCAACAGAATGGTGGTGTTAGAATATGAATGAAGTCCTGCAGCGATCCCTTTCAAGTGTGGGATCACTGGGTTAATCTCTACATGAAACAGTTTGGTTACTGAATGGAAGAGCTGCCATGTGGGCTAAAGCTGGCAAAGTCAATATATTTTAAGAGATTTAGTAAGACATACTCTTCAGAAGTAGCTTCACAAGAACTGTGTGGTCTGCAATAATTTAATAAATTGGAATTACTTTTATATTCAATTGGAGTGCAGCTTTAGTTTCCATCCTTTCCATTTGCTGTATAACAAAGACCTGAAGTAATTGAGTGTAATGCTGGGCGGTCAACCTGGGAGCAGGCAGATTTAGGGAGGGTGCTGCTTCAAGTTGTCCTGATATATTCCAGGTACTACAGAAACATTAATGAACCCCAGGTTATTAGTCTGTGGTTTCATCACCTTTTCTCTGTCAGAGAACAACCACCTGACACAGGGGCTATACACAGTGCCCACAAAGGAATCTGATTTTGGCATTAGTAGTGCCCAACTAACTGGAGGAGCATCCCTAAATCCCCTCCCTGCCACTGTTTGAGTTTTCAGTCAAGGTTACACACTTGGCTTCCACTGTCTGCTCACTGGCATGCTTGTCATGCTTACTGTTAACATTTTGACCATCCTACAAAGTGTTAGTAACAGAATTCTTCCCACAAATGCCATGTCCTCTAACACTAATATTCTCACCTGAGTGATTTTACCCTGCTGACTGTCCCAGACTAGCAAAGGGGCTTGTACCTCTGTGCAGGGCACCTGAGAAGTGGCAACAAGGGGAAAAAAGCATCAATTTTATGTGCATTTTCCCCAGGGAGAGCTAAACTGGAACTGGATGTGTGACTTGTGGCTGGAATGAAAGCAAAAGCAATGTGATCCTTGCATCAGAAAGGACGTGGGCATTTCTTTTTGGACAAGTATTTTCAGTAGGAGCTTGCTAAATACTTCTTAGAACAATCATTTTTGTGTTTATTTTTTCATTAAGTGGTCCTTGTCCTACCCAGGTATACACGCTCCTTATTGCCAGAAGGACAAAACTCTATAGGGATTACTTAATTTTAAATAAATATTCTTTGCTCTTATGCCTGTTCACTGTTAAATCGTAGTTCAACAGTAGTGACTGAAGTGGGTCATACTTGTTTTGCCTGATTTCCAAGTAAATTTAACCAAATGGAGTCAAACATCTAACTCAAACATTATTTGGTTTACCTTCCACTTAGGGCTGTGAAAGAAACATGAGAGAGAGAGAAGGAGAAACCTGGGAAAAATATGAAATAGTAAAGAGGGAGAAGGAGAAGGAGGAGTTATTAGTACCTGCCTACCTATCTTTCTGTAGGTACACAGGCTGAGGGCAGTCACTGGCTATCAGTTAAGTAGCCTAGTGAGTAACTTGTTGCAGAAAGTGTATTTCAGCCCTTTCAGTAGATTATATTTACTATTCAAGCTATCAGAAGTCCTTGTTTTTAAACCTCGATGCATAATAAAAAGAAACACTAGCTTGGAAAAGTTGCCATGTAGTAATAAATCTTGCTGTGGTTCTAGCACCAAATTTTCATCTGCCCATGTCTTGCTTGCTGTCTCACATGTCCTTTCTTTACTAGTGCAGTTTTGGGGGTCTTCCATAACAACACCCGCTTTCATTTGCAGGAGGAGATGGATGAAGATTTCTAATGGTGAATAAGATGCTTTCCTTCTCCTACTGTGGAAAAAAGTGAGCAGAAATTCAAGGTTTCAGTCCTGCTGCTGCAAGAGGGTAGGTAGGGGCACATCCTTGTGCTCGAAAACCCCAGGGAGTCTTTCAAATGGTGCCTCTGCCCTGCTCCCTTCTGATAAAGCAGGGAAAAGCAAGAGGGCAGCCTGAGCTTTAGGAAATATGTCTCTGAGGATAGGGCTGCACTTGAAAGGCTGACAGGATATGCGTAGCCAACATACACAATTTCTACAGTTTTTACAGCTACAGGGTAACAAAGATACCAAAAATATCCTGAGATTTTTTTCTGAGAATTGGCTCCTGTTAGAACTAATTTCAGTACACCTGAAGCATTTCCATCAACTTTTTTGTATTTTATTTTTTGTCACTGAATGATTTCTGTAGAGCTGTCAAACATTTATTTTCCTTTTATGTTTTTCTTTAGCACAGAATGAAAACTGTTTACCGGAAGATCTAGTCTCCCTACTTAGTATTCAACATAGTTTAGTGCTTAGAATACCTATTCTGTAACTGTGTATGTGTATACACAGCTAAATATGTACTTCTCAGTAGGGCTTAACCTTCTATGAACATATGCTGTAAATCTTCAGTGTTTGCATAATTTTTAAGCAACTTGGTAGAATTCTAAGTTTTAGTGATATAGAAAACTTAACATGATTTTTAATGTGGTAGGTTAGGAGGGGAGGGGATCCTGAGATCAGCTGCAGAGCTCTTTGTCTTGGTTCCTGAGGATGCTTTGAAGTGCAGCTAAGCAGGGGTGGCAGTTCTGCTTTGTGGTACTACTGCCAGTTCTGCTGCTGTTCCTCCACCATCTCTAAACAAAGTATTTTGAAAATTGACAGATCTCTTTTAAGCAGACTTTTAGCCTTACTGGATATTGTGAAATAGTAGTGGCATGAGATGATGCTTTTTATATTTTGTCTTCAGTTTCTTGATTATTGTACTGAAAGCAGTCCGCAGATTTTAAATTTGAGCTGATGGATGAAACTGTACAGCTGAAGAGACACAGCACACGTGACAGGTTTGCAATAGGTTTGTTCATCTTCCTATGCTAAATGATTAAACATCAGCCAGTAGTGAAGTGGCATTAAAGGTCTAGGTCTAGTGAGCTGGCAAAAAGATATTCCCTGAGATACTAAGAGATGGGAGGCTTTTGGTAGGAATCATTGTACTATTAATCTGCAAATGTTATGGCAATAGGTCTAGTGTCTCTTCTTTGGGGACTTAAATAGAAGGATTTAATTGTTCTATTTTAATTCATTCCATGCCTCAGCCTAACTTATAGAACTTGGAGAGAATAAGAGTGGATGAATCAAGTTTTATTATTATCTTCTTCTACATTGGCAAGTATCCTATAATGGCATTTTTTTTCAGTTGTCAGCAGCTTTAAATCTAAACTTGATTTTTAACATTTTCATTGGATGAAAATGCAATTGGCAGAGAGAAAATATTGTCTAACGGAAAGTTAAAAATTACTTCTGGAGAAAAAATTAATGCTGTAAGCAGAAGGAAAAACCAGCAAAACTCTAATAGGACTACTTGTTAAAGATAATGCCATCAGATTAAAATGAAATTCTTAAAAAATTATTCTACAGACATGGAATTTCCATGTACTGACTTTACACAAGGAAAGAAGAAAATCTTTATAATTTTCACCTCCCTTGGTGAAGCAACTTTATTATCTGTTACAATTTTTGATCTTTAGAATTTTATTTTTAATGTTTTGTCCTGAAGTGCCACAAGGACCATGAATAGAGCTCCCTTATCTATAATGTTTCCTGTGTTTTCTCCTACAAGTCACTGTCACTATAAGATTGGAAGAATAACATTGTCCACACACCATACTATGTGCCGTTTGTGACAAACGATTTGGTGTGGTGTGAAATGGAAATGAAGGAGTTTTGTAGCAGGTGTCTGCCGCTGTATAAAGGAGGGGAGGCCTTCAAAATCTCTTTTCTGAAGCTCTGGAATTCTGGCAGGCTGATGAGCTGAAGGACAACCAAGCCACAGGCACAGCAGAGGCAATAATCTTATGCTCAGTTGCATGTGTGCTCAGAGAATAATGTGGCTAAATACTGGAAACAGATCGTGCAAGGAGCGAGCTCTGTGGGCTTCCAGGGTGCTCTGTCCACCCATACAGGCAGCACATCTGGTGGCAATCAGGCTCTGCTGACTCTTTGGGTGTGCACTCCATTTTATCCAGACCCAGAGTCTCTGTCTAGAATCAGGTAAATTTCAGGTACACAGAAAAAATAGAAAGATCCTTCAATTATCTGCTAAAGGCCTTTACTTAGGTTTTATGTTTTGCATATTGTGTTTTCTCCAGAGAGGTGCAATTCATTAATTACATCACTAGCATTGCTACAAAATTAGTTTTAAGATCCAGATGATCAGTTGCACATTCAAAAATTGCACATTCAAAAATGCGTAATATGGAAAACAATGTTAACTCACAGTGTTTGATTAAAAATGTGTTGCTGATTTTTTTCAAGCCACTTTGAATAAATATTTAAAGACCCCTTTTAAAAACAAAATAACAGAGTAATTTCTCATCATGAGAAGGAATCACTGTAGTCTTGTGTTATAAAAATAGTAGAAGTAAGAAAATTCTTGGGTTGAGATAAAGACGGTTTAAAAGGTAAAGAAAGGTAAAGAAAAACAGGGAGCTAATGCCCTGCTTCACCCTGGGCAGGCAGGTGTTCAGACATCCCCAGAAAAGCAGGGCTCCATCACGTGTAATGGTTACTTGGCAAGGCAAACACTTTTCTGTGCTGAGCACGACTCCATGTAGTCTGGGACGTCCCTGGGGTCAGTCGGGGTCGGCTGTCCTGGTTGTGTCCTCTCCCAGCTCCTTGCACTCCCCCAGCCTCCTCACTGGCAGGGTGCTGCAAGAAGCAGGAAAGGCCTTGGCTCCTCACAAAGTCTGCTCAGCAATAACAGAAACATCTCTTATATCATCACCACTGTGTTCAACACAAACCTAAAATAGTCCCATACCCACCACTGTGGGGCAAACTGACTCTGTTGCAGCCAAAACCAGCACACTCAGGGCTCCACTGAAAGGAGTATTATTGAAAAACAGAAGGAAGGCATTGTATGCATATGTATAATGCAGATGACTCCCTGCTTCATGAAACAGAATAGTCTGGAAAAACACAGTGCAACGGGAGACAGGAGATGATGAAAAAATGGGAAAGTGATAATATTTACTACAATGTGGGCCATTTATAGTTTCAGACAGATAGAATTTTATTTTTTTTAATGTCTAATATTGATGTGCTGTTTGACTTTCTGTCTGAATGAGCAGTTTTCATCTGACTTTTGGTGAATTTCAGTGGACACCTAAATTTTCCAGTTTGCATCAAGAAAAACTATAGCACAATGACTTTGTGGAGGCTGTAAAATATGCATTTTGTTCTTTTGAAAGACTGCTCATCATTAAAGCTCTTCTTAGGGCTTTAAAGCTGATTGCTTGGGACATGAAACATAAGGTTTTAAGATGACATTGCTGTGCTGTAGAAAGCCTTTATAAAAGTGCAGGTGTAAGAAAATTTTGATCTGTTATTACCCTAACAAGTCACATTTGTCTGCTAACTTTAAAGCTTCTTTTAATCACAGGTCATAGTCTTTGATGTTCGTGGCTACTTTCATCCCTTTTCCAAAATTCTCTTCTCTGCCTTCCTTACATGCCCAAACCATAATTCTCAGTGCTGCTAAATCCACACGTCAGACATTTTTTTTGTGTACTCAGAAATAGTTTCACAATTTTAACTTAATTTCAACACTGGTTTTAGTATAAGTAGTGACTGAACTGTTGCTTTTAACCTTCGTCTTTAAATATTTCTCTCTATACACCTAAGGTTTGTTTTTACTGCTTATTGGGTAATTTTGCTTCAGCTCATTACACTTTTAAAAGAGCTAGCAAAATATTTTAAAGACTGTTAACTAAATATTTTAAAGATTGTTAATTAAATAACTCCTCCAAAGCTTTATAAAGGAGCTGTATGTGGACTAAATTCTGCCATTGGGATTAGAGTGCTAAGGATGTCTCCTCCATGGCGCTGGTGCCTTCTCTTCTCCTTGTCAAGGGTCCATCCATCATACCTGGCATTCATAATCTCATATTGCTCCCATTTCACTGGGATTACTCTCACAGCAAAATGCAGCCTAGCATAAAGTAGATCTCACTCCTCCCTCACTCTCTGTCTGAGGATAATCCAGGCAGCAAACAAAGCACATTCACCATGAATCAGCACTAGGAGGCTTGGATAAACCTGCTGGGGCCTGTGGTCAAAGCAGTGCCTTGATTTGATTTTGGAGTGTGTGGCACAAGGCTAGCAGAGCAGATAGCCAGTGTAGATAGCCAGGAAGTCTCAATGCTGTTTTTTTCTGCATATGTCCTTTATTCTAAGGTGTGGACTAGGTGAGGGACTATTAGAGCATTTTAAAATGTCGTCTCCTTTAATCCTTCTGTTGTAATCATCCCAAACAACAGGAGCCTTAGAAAGTAGCTGTGCATTAAGTGTTTATTGCAGCAGAGCAGAAGTTATGCATTTCATTAAACTATTAAAACTGGGGCCTAAATTTGGAAAATGTACAGGCTTTGAAGATCTCAGATTCATTCAGTCAGACGCATTTGGTACCAGGGATCAGCGGATGAAAATTAGAGAAACAAGAGGTGGCTCTGAGCTTTTTGGCTTCCTATTTTGCTACCCAATTGACAGGAAAATCCTACAATAATAGAGGGAGCTACAATGGCATCTAATGATTTTCTGGGAAGCAGGGAGTAGATTTCTGCAGGGAACCAGAAGCCATGTCATACTGATGCTTTATATGCTAAAGTTTAAAAGCCAAAACCTCAGCAGCTGGTGACTGAGACATGCTGAGGAAGGAAAAAGTGGCCCTGCATTTCTTCACCAACTCATATTTTCCTAAAATTTATAACATTCTAATTTCGAAACATTTTGTTTATTAACCAAATAAACATGAAATGGGGAGAAGTTTAGGCCTATTTTAATCCAAATGGGGATTAGAGCCTGCAGAACGTTACTTCTTGGACGCTATATCAGACGTCTTTGGTTATTCAATTGAAGCAAATTTACTAGGCTGTTATTTTCAGTAATTTTAAATTAAAAAGACTTAATTTTTTTTTTTAATACAAAACATTTAACAAAATATGTATTACAAATTATTAATAATTAGTTTGTTAAAAATTACAAAACAAGCTATGGAGAAACAAAGTGACAGAAATATCAGCCTTTCCACTGAGTTGCCCATCTCAGGACACCCGGAGGTAGAGGTCAGGCTGCCCTAAGCTCAGCCAACTGCAGCTTCCCTTTTGGCAGCTACCTACAAGGAGTCACTCCTGAAGGCCTGGTCTCGTTTCCACAAGTCACCCACCCAGGATAAGAGTCACTTCCTTGACCCTCAAGGCAAGTACTTTCTTGGATGGCTTTGGCATCCAGGTTGCCTGCAGGAGGTGGCAAATACATCCCAGGACACAGAGGATCCTCTGCCCCTTGGGAAGGAGTGGGAGGTAGGACATCTAATCTTAAAGCATTCGAAATTATGCTGAATACTTGTGCTTTGGCAGCCAGGACCTGTGTCAAGTTGTCAGAGACAGCCAGATAACAGCATGAAAAAAACTGAAAAAGAGAAGTCTACCTTGGCCAGCGCTGTTTAGTCACCTCTTATAGGCCTGGGCTTAATGCTATTACCTTTTGTTAGAAAGAAGTCAGACCCAGAATATTTACCAATGATCTCATATAATTATGTCTTCCTTACAGGGAAAAGTAACATCATCATTCCTATCTAGCAATTTATATGCATTTAGGAAATGTCACATTCCCCCAGTGCGTTCCTCCATTTATTCACACTGAAGTTCTCCATCTGTGTATCAATAGCATTATGAGATTTCTCTGAGTAGAGCCAGACACGTTTGAATGCATATTGTAAAAGTGGAGTGGGTTTTTTGCCTTCTTTCTTCTACCTTCTGGGCATAAGTAATGCACACAACTATTAAAAAATGTGGTCCCTATGTAGTATCTGTGACAAATGTTTGCTGTTTTATTAGAATGGAATGATATATTGAAATATTAAAATATATTTATGATTATTCTGATGCATATGGGTGTAAAAAACCTGAGACTTCTTTCATGTGTAAAAGTTTAG